>PVKV010005276.1:10444-117221 GCA_004027835.1 Alouatta palliata | reverse complement strand
AATGTGTCAGATACATAATATATGATATACATCATATATATTATATAAGATATATGCTTATATATACATATAAAAGATATATAATATACATGATATATATAAAATATAAGATATATATGCTTATTGATTTCCTGTAGTGTGACAGAAATGATAATTCAAGATAATTGAACCTGTGTGTATGTATGAGATTATCTTAAAATACATATATTAGATTTTAAGTGAAATACAACATGTGAATGAGTAGTCAGGGAAATCAGAAGACCAAGACAATCTCTTGATTGTACTGTCAATGAAGCCAAGCCTTCAGGAAACTAAATGGGTTGCTGTACTTCACAAAGATTCAATCCTCACTGAACCATTTGCTGTCACTGGTGAGTCACTCCAGAGTAGGAGTAAAACTCAAATGAGAATTGTATTCTTATTACTCCACTGAAGCTGCTATGGCAAATGCAAATCAGTTGCTATATCTAGTATCATAGTTTTAATATTTCCACTACTTACGTTTCTCCTAGCTTTTTTTTTTTTTTTGAGATCACATTTCACTCTTTTTGCTAGGCTGGAGTACAATGGCCCGATCTTGGCTCACTGCAACCTCCACCTCCTGGGTTCAAGTGATTCTCAGGCCTCAGCTTCCCGAATAGATAATATTACAGGCACACACCACCATGCCAGCCTCACTTTTTTTTTTTTTTCGTATTTTTAGTAGAGACAGGGTTTTACCGGGTTGATCTGGCTGGTCTTGAACTCCTGACCTCAGGTGATTCATCCACCTAGGCCTCCCAGAGAGTGCTTGGATTAGAGGCATGAGCCACTGTGCTCAGCCTCTCTTAATTTTATACTTCTGATTTCCCTCTCCTGACCTTTCCTCTTTCACTTTATTCCTGAGGCACCATTGATTCTGTTTTCTACCATTCTAATCTTTCCTTCCTTCAACCATTACTAGATACTAATCCTTTTGCCTGTACATTCTTGCTTATGTTCCATAGTTGTCTGTCTTTGAATTAATATTTTGGCTTTTAATTGTGCTTTCAGTAACACTTTTATTTCTAAAACCAGATCAAAGATCTCTTGTTAGTACTTTTAAATATTTTAAAAGGTACACTGATGGTTCTGCTGCAGAAAAGTGTCATGTGTCTTAGAAAATTCACATATATAGAATAAAAACTGTGGATATAGCTGACACATACATTTGAAAAGTGGACAGCACCTCTGATCTTAAACTTATTAAAACATAATCATTAATTGTGCATGTAGCTTCCTAATATAATGATATATCTTCAGCGATCATTTACAGAACTTCCAGAGGTTGAGAGGAGGCTTCAGGTCTGAACCTAACTTTGACCTAAGCATGGCTACTGTTTTCCCTGCTTTGAATTGTCCACAGCCATTGTCCAGTCCAGCGAATGTTCAACATTAAATGTTACAGTGCCTAATTTCTGACAGAGCCAGTTTCCTTGGCAAATATCTTCCTGCTTTTCTCTAAATTGGGGCAGACAACTTGTTGATTTTGTTAGTTTTTTTCTCTATATATGTCTAAATTTATTAAGAAAAAGAACTGGTATTGTCTTTTTTTTTTAATAAAGAGTTTATTTTATTTACATATTTATTTAGGGGTGTGTGTGTGTGTGTGTGTGTGTGTGTTTTGAGTAAATAGACTCTCTGTATTTTACATGTTAGAATATTCTATAATGTTTTCCTAGCGCTAAACTGTATTTGTGTATTTATACTGGAAATGTGGCTATCTTTTTTTTTTTTCTTTTTTTGAGACAGTCTCACTCTGTCACCCAGTCTGGAGTGCATGAGAGCAATCTCGGCTCACGGCAGCCTCAACCTCCCAGGCTCAGGTGATCCTCTCACCTCATCTCATCTCAGCATCTCAAGTAGCTGGGACTACAGGTGCACACACCACACCTGGCTAATGTTTGTAATTTTTGTAGAGACAGGGTCTCATTGTGTCACCCAGGCTGGTCTCAAACTCCTGAGCTCAAGCGATCTGGCCTCTCGGTCTCCCAAACTGCTAGGACTACAAGTGTAAGCCACCGTGCCTGGCCTGTTTTGTCATTTTAACTTCAATCTTATCGAACCATTAAATCACCTTCTTTTCAGCTTATTTTCCACTTTATTTTGGTTTAAAAGCACTGGGGAATATCACCACCTTGTGGATCTTCATGACATGATTAATGAAGTCTGTTTCTTATCATATAAGTTACAATTATTATTTTAGATTTTTTATTTCTGAGGTGTATAAATGAAATTTTATCATAATTGGAATTTTTATGTATTTGTCATGTAATCAAAATATTAACTTCCCAACATAAATAAATCAAATGCATTTAAGAAACAGATCTGGCCTAAGTACTATTATAATGAGTCAACCAGACATTTGTATGAATTATAAGAATATTATCATCAATCATGGACTAAGTATATATACAAATATAATTAATGTACTTAAGAACTGGTATTTATACTTGTATACAATCATATAAAAGTAGTATTACAAATTCTGAAATTGTATTTAAAATAAAATACATATTTTAAACTATATTTGTATTTATAATAATCACTCAAATTTTGAGAGAAAAATAAACATTTATTTTTTATCAAGTGGAAAGAATTTAAGTGTTATGGTTTCTTAACTAATAGCAGTTTAAACGTAACATATAATGCATCAACTATAGAGATAAAGGCTAAACATTAGTAATTTTCTCATTAGATTCTACCACTGCAATGAATATGTGATATTAGGTAGTAATCAAAGTGCCAGACTGACATGAGAAAAATCTATGTAAATAAAAATGCAAAAACACATAAATGTACAATTATGAAATAAAAGGTACATTCTGCCATTTCTGTATACAGTGGGTCACACTGTATAGCTACATACTTATATTACTTGTGGTGGTCACAGACTCCTTTTTTTAAAATTATGTTGAGCCTTATGGGATTTCCATTTTAGGCACAAAAGACTGAACACTGGCCATTTTATAATATTCAATCTATTAATTTTCTTTACACTGTTTAGAAGGGGTTTTAACATGTGAGTGAAGAAGACAGAAAAGGTAATTGTGACATTAAAAATAGTAAATTTATCTTAAAATTCAAACTTTTCTTTCATTCAGTGAGTAATCACTTAGTATATACAATGAATAATTTTAAAGTTTGTTAACTGATCGAAATTTTATTTTCTGACAATTTTTTTAAATGGAGACAATTTCATTAATATGCATATGTATATGGGGTAGAAATATACTTTTTAAACTATATTTTCTCTTCCAAATAGTAGTTTCTTTTACTTGTCTTTACTAGTTTTTATACCTTACGAGCAGTAAGAACCTAAAATCTTACTAAGCATAACTAATGTACTTATTCCTCTCTATTTCTAAGTAATGAAATGTAAGGTTTTTGTTGTATTAATATTGTTAAAGGTACAAATAAGAAAAAAACAAATCTTGCCAATTTGTCCAAATTTAGTATTTCCAAATAAAAATCTGTAGATTAGCTTTGAAACTTATCTCTTACCTTCATTCTTTCAAATTGAGATAGAACTCTGAGGGGCCGAAGAAATTTAATGGAAATAAGTGGTTTTAGTTCTTCCCGAGTTTTCCCTATTAAGCTAAGACAAAACACCTATACATGTATTTAAAAAAAAAGAGTAAATAGGATTCCATATTAATAAAAATAACATGTAAAATAAACTTTGTATTTATCACAACAAAGCTATATGATAAAAACTTACCAGTAAATTTGTGGATTATTTTTACATATATTTCAAAATACATAAAGTTATAAGAAAATAATTCAGTGTTAAAATCACTTAAAAAATTAAACTATTTTCTGGTAATAAGGAACATATTTTAGTGAGATAAATAAAAGTTATACATTTTATATTCTTTATGATCAATGATTTATAGTTATATCTTTTTTTTAGTTTGAAATTAGATTAAGAATCAGTTTCATAATTACTTGTAATATAGTAATGGTATGCAGTGTGTTCATTAAAACAAAATAGAAATTACATTTACAAATGCATTTATATACAAATATGGTTAAGACAATATACAAGCTAGGCTTTCAGAGGGTAGGCATCAAGAAAGATATGAATATTGTTATGTCAAAAGTATACACATTGGCCGGGCACGGTGGCTCACGCCTGTAATCCCAGCACTTTGGGAAGCCGAGGCGGGCGGATCAAGAGGTCAAGAGATCGAGACCATCCTGGTCAACACGATGAAACCCCGCCTCAACTAAAAATACAAAAAAATTAGCTGGGCGTGGTGGCGCGCGCCTGTAGTCCCAGCTACTCGGGAGGCTGAGGCAGGAGAATTGCTTGAACCCAGGAGGCGGAGGCTGCGGTGAGCCGAGGTCGCGCCACTGCACTCCAGCCTGGCGCCTGGTGACGGTGTGAGACTCTGTCTCAAAAAAAAAAAAGTATAACCAGGTACTAAGGTAAAATTTTTAAAGTAAACATATTTAAGGTTAACAAATGCTCATAAATAGTGAGTAAGAAGGTAAGGCTAAGATTAACTTTTATTATATCTTCAGATTTTTCTATATTTTCAAGTCAACATATATGAAAAATTTCTTTTTACACTTAATTAAAGAGAGAGTCTTGAAGTGGGCTTTGAAGTTTGGTTATCATTTTCATAAGTATGAGGGAATCTGGACACAGAAGAACAAGACTAGGAAACAGTAAATCGAGTTGTAGGTATAGTATGGTTTGGCTAGAGTAGAAGGCTAATTTTAAAGAACCAACTTAGAAAAGACAGGTCAGCTATTTTAAATCATTAATTATAGATTGAGGAGTTCTATCATTGTTTATAGAATCGAAAGCCATTCATTCATTCAACAAAATTACTGACAACCTTCTAATATGACAGAAATCGTTCTAGGCATAGAACTTAAAGGAGGAAAAAAAAAAAAAACAAGAAAAAAATTCTACCTTAATGAAACTTACTCCTTAATGGGAGAAAATACACAATAAACAAAATAAAAGAAGAAATGGTATAATATTAATAAGGGGTATGGAGATGAAGTAAGCAGACAAAGAGAAAGGGAATATTGGAGTGACTGCAGTTTTAAATAGGGTTGTAAGAAAAGACTTTCAAAGGTTTCATTTTTGCTAAGGCATCAATGCCAGCAAAGTTCTAGGTGGAAAGAAAAATAAGTGCACAGGCACTAAGATGAAAATAATCTTGGCATATTTGAGGTGCTCCATGAAGGCTGGTGCTGGTGGATCAGTAAATAGACCTGGACAGGGGAAAGGGAGAATAGCAAGGAATATGTTTGGATTACACAGAGACTTGTGGAACATTGATTGCAAAGATTGTTGATTTTACCCTGAATGAGATGGGTATTTACCATAAGGTTTCAAGAGAAGTGACATGTGCTGACTTCCATTTCACAACAGTTCCTCTGGTTACCATGTGGAAAACAGAATGAAGGTGTATAGTGCAGAAGCAGGGACATCACTTGGGATCTATTATAGAAATCTAAATGAGAAATTTGGGGAGCTTGGACCAGCCCAGTACTGGTGAACATCATAAGTAGTCTTTTAAATTGTGATACACTTCTTAAATTGTGATACACGATTTAAGAGTTGAGCCAGCGGAAGAATTAAAAATTTTAGGGTGCTAATATATCTTCAAGATACTGTACAACAAACATATGGTTAGCAGTATATTCAAGGCGATTATTATAATAATCCAGAAATAAAATGTTGAACTTTTTAAATTTTGAAATAAGAAGAAAACGATAGATGTTAAACATTACAAACTAAGAAAGATGTCATGTGCCGACAATGTAGAGAGAGGGAAATGAAAGATATAATAAATTGAGAGGAAGTGAAAGAGTAAGAGTGAAGAAGAAAAAGGAAATCAAATAGCCTTTTAAATTGTCTTTAAAATACGTACAATAACAACCATGAAGTCCAGCCTGTACCAGCTGTTAGAGAAATAGGCTTTAAAACCATATGCCATCCATTTTAGAAGCATTTCCAGAATGAAGATGTAAGTGAAGATCATGTCAGCATATTCTAATAAAATTTTAACTGTCTTTCTCTGATCGATATATATATCTTCAAGAGCCTGTGGGTTAAAAAAAAAAATAAGGGTTAGTGTACATGTAATTTCTAAAAATTCTTTTGACATAGAAGGGAACAAAATTTCACCTCTAAGTAGCATATGGTAAGCACCGTCAGAGATTGTAGGCTCAAGGCCTGGTTCACTATGCTTGTGTTTATTGACATAATCCATAAGTACTATTATTTGACGCCATGCCTATGGCAGACATCATTAATTAATCACAGAACTACTTCTTATAGAGACTGAACTTGGCTTCGTAATTGTTTTAAATAGTGATCCAAAAATCTCCTCCAAAATCAGGTAATCAAACTTAACATAAAAGACAAAATCTTTAGTCATATCTGACATGGATCTTATCTGTAATTCCAGGTAGCCAACTCACAGATATATTCCACTTACTCACAGAGAAATAGATATGTTTTTTAAATATCTTTAGAAATTCATAAGGCTATCAGGTAAATCAGTTGAAACACTGAAGATTACTTAAAACTGTAACTGTTTCTTCAAAGCTTCTTAGTTTTAATGTCAACCTTAATTTTATTATAGAATATGTAAAGTCTGATCATGTCATTGAAAGCAATTTCATAAATATTATAGCACTGAAAACAGGCAGGCAGACTTTCAGTATCAATATACATAAAAGAACAAAAAGGTAAACAAGGATTAAAATTAAAACCTACTGTTAAATAGAAGTAGAAACAAAATAACAATAGATTTTATGACTTTTAATTGAAGCAATTATGTTATACCAGTGTCCGTAAAGATTATAAAGTTCTTTACAAATTTTATTTTGTCACACGTATTTATTCATTATTCAATTATTCAGATACATAATGCAAAATATAACAAAAAAGATGTACAAAAACCTCCACTTCAATTAGCATGGGTGGAGTAGACTTCACCGGACCAATGATCCTGCTGCAAAGCACTAGAAAAACAGTACACAGTTTAAAAAGCATTTGTTTTTAAAGGCCTCACAGAGCTGCTGTATCAATAAAGAGCAAATGGGCCCTAACTGTAGAAACGACAAGGTCAAGAATATGTTCAGAACAAAATGATTTATCATGTAAGTTCTAACAAAAATAAAGCTAATATCGAATTAGGCAAGATATATAACTTAGGATAGTTCAGAATAATAGAGAGATCAATACTACAAGTGTACATCTGTATGTCCAAAATAATGAGTCATCAAAGTATATAAATAAAAACCTATGCCACTAACAGAAAATTTAGAAAAAAAAAAAAAAAAGCAATCATGATGGGATGATTTAACACATTCTTTCTGTAGCTAACAAAATAAAAACATCTTTCCTGTATCACTAAGAACATAGTAGATGGGAACAATGGAAATAAGACACTATAATTGCACCAAGGTACAGCATATGACACATGCTTTTGAAGTACACGTTGAACACTGTAGTAGATGTTGGAGGTGCCCACCAAGACTCCTTTACTGGCAAATCTACCTATTTCACAGCGACTGAGTGTTGTTTGATAGCATACAACTGAAGTCCTCTTTGGAGAACTGCCTCTGCTAAACAAGGGCTACTCCACCTGAGAGGCAATGTTTCCACTCCTAGAGGGACCCAACAAAATCAACGGCTGAATGACATAGAAATATAAATGCTAGCCCCTTTGAATCACTCAAGGCGGAACTGTGTGGTGCAGTTTGGGCTACAGAGCCTCCCTACAAGATCCAGCTGAATCGAGTCTTTCTTGAGGATTCTGAAGAAGCCTACAGTAGGGTAGGTGTCTTTTAAAAACTCTCTTTAATGTGTACCTCTACCTCCCCTCCTGGCCATCTCATGTATAAGTAGAGTCAACTCTCTTCATACAGTGGCCTGGGAAGTACTAAGATTGCTAAGGAAAGAGAAGGATTATATACCAGAAAACCTGATACCTATGCAGGACCTAGAAGCATGTACTAGTGGGAAATGGAGGAGCATTCCTAGGAATGGATCCAGAGAGGGCTGTGTATTAGTTTCCTATTGTGACTGTAACAGATTACCACCAATTTAGTGGCTTAAAAACAAAGTTTTTAAGTAGAAACGTAATATAGCAGTTTTGGATGTGCAACGTATTAAAATGTTTCATACATGAAACTTCATTAAAATCAGAAGAATTAGGTTTCTATTCACATTCTATTTTCCCACTGTCACTCATATATTTTGAAATTCAATTATTGCAAAATAATATACTAAAAAGCAATATTAAATTTAATATTGAATGATGCATATATAAACTTTCTAAGAAAGTATAATATTTAGATTTTAAAACTAAAATCACAGAATATAAAATTTGGCATTTTGGTGCCACACTAAGTATTTTTGGAAATGTAACCCTGGTGTTGACTTTCTGAATTAACAGAATTATAATACATTTGTCCCCAGCAAAGTATCAAACACCCTGACTGCTCACTTACCAGAGTGCTGGTGCTGAGCAGAGTAACAAGGCCAATAAAACACTTAAACCAATTGTTCTCTACAACCTTGCAGCAGGTTTTCCTAATGTTCCGACAGATTTTTCCTTTCTTGGATGCTCCACTGATTTGACCAAGTGAAGATGCGCGTCCATAACCTGTCAAGAATGGAACTGGTAAGAACAACAATCTAGAAAACTCATGAAAAAGTAAACACCCGAAACTTTCTATTATGTGGCATAGCAATTTTTTATTTACAAATTCTAATCTAGGTAGTCTCTGATTTAAAAACATTTAATTTTTACCTATGGTGTAGTGACCACTGTAATCACTGAGCAGAAAAAGGAAAACTGGTCTTGTCAGTAGTCAGGAGAGGAAAGGCATTGTGAAAAGCAGAAATGACTTAGGACATCCGTTACTCTGGGAAACAGTCTGAGAGTAGGTATTCACTAATACCACAAAAGAAAATACGCATAAATATCTCACTTCTTCTGAATGTTACATTTTGATATAATGCCTAAAAATTTACTCTTTGAAGATTCACATAACATAACATAGATTCCCATTTAAAAACATAAATACTTATGAGATGTTAAGAGGCATAAAATTAATTAAATTAAATTAATTGCTTTGATTCTAGTTCTTAGGTGGCATGGAAATGGGAATTTTGATTGAGACTATTACGGAAGTAACCTGGACTGTGGGGTACTTTGTGGGTAAAGTACATGTGCATAGGGCTGCACTCTACGCTCTAGCCAAAAGGGTGAGTAAAATGGAAACCTGAGGCTAGAGAAGAGGTTCATATACAGGTGATAAAACAAAGAAATGGAGGTAGATGGAGTTTAAAACCAAAACATTTTACTTTAGAATTTTGTCTTGTGTTAAATTACACTATGAGTAGTATTATGGCAGTGAAATATTATTGATGATGATTCCAAATCACATTTTTCTGCTGTAAGTAATATTGAGTAAACATACATAACGTTCATGTTTGATTTTATACTGGTAGCTATACCACTGTGTGCTTTAGAATGAAGCATGATTTAGAAGTAAAACAGAAAATCAGTATAGTTAAAGCAGCACTGAAATGTGTGTGTGTGTACACACACACATGCACACATATATATTGAAGTCAAATGAAGTGTTCTTAGATCTCATGAACTGGGGCCAATATTTAAGTTAGTTATATAAAAACAGCCTATAACTTTCAGAGGAAAACAAATTGTAATGGTGACATTTATATATTTAACATGAATATTAAGAAACATATAAGGCTTCAGTCAATTGACTGACACACTGGATATGGAACATACATGTTTTGACAACTTATAATTCAAATTAGTTTCCTAACAAGATTAACAAAATTTTCTTACCATTTTTAGGATGCTTTGACCTTTCATGTCCATAGACCATTTCTTCTTCTTCAGAGATAGCAATATCAACTGTACTGCATTCAGATGAGCTAGATTGCTTTATTTTCTAAAAAGTAAATTCCCACCAAAAAAGTTGTGAGTAAAGTTTCATTTATCCACTGTGGCTAAAGTTTATTTCATTTTCAGAAGAAAAAATTTGTACAGAAATAATATTATTAGGTTTAAAAGACTTTAGGACAATTTCATGACTGATATTAAAATACAGATTGGTACAAGTTGAAGTATAAAAAAATTGTATGATACTTAAGCTAAAATGACATTTTAGATTAAAACTAATATTTAGTTAATAACACCTTGTTCCTTAAAGATATATAGGCTGTCTCCAATTCACAAAAGGATTTGGGGTCCAAAGTTTTCTTGAAGTAAGTCACAAGTGTCTCATATATACTATTTCAATTAGATGAGTAGACTCAAAACAAATCATCCCTTGATGCTAAAGATAGGTAGATAATAGTGCACTTAGGTTTCATTGTAAAATTCAGTCCAGATGGCATTATGTATGTCATTATAGGATGGGACTGTCATGAATTTATTATATAGTAAAATGAGGGAAAGGCACAAGGAATCGGGACAAGGACAGGCCTGGGAAAGGGGCACAGTCCTATAAAAAGTGCCCAGATGCAGAGATTGACTTTCCTTCTCACTCTGCTTTTGACTGAAGTTCAAGGCTGGGTAGAATCAGGTGGTATTGCTTTACACAGGTAATAGTACAAATGATACTCTGCCTTTTTTAAAAGTTATTTTCTCACAATGCTTTGTTTTACCTTATTTGAAAATAAGTATGCCATAGATCATTCTTTAAAATTATTAAAATTCAAAGGTTAATAGCATGTAAGAAATATTTTCTAATTAAAACAAAAATTAAGGCAAGTGTATTTTAACATTTGGAATGAAACCAATCTTATTTCTTAAAAATTAAGAAAAAAATCTAGGCAAAGTAGAGTGTCAGAAAAAAGAAAAAAGAAATTATCGATATTTTCTCCTACCTCTTGGACTTATACACAGTAAGTGTCAAAGAAATATAATTAGAAAGCTTTTTTTGCTTTAGTCCTTACATGGTCAATTGTCAGTAAATCATTACAGCGCTCAATTAAAACTAAAGGATGCAGCAGAATATTACTCTTAAACAGATATTTTTATTATTTTCATTAGTTTTATATATTCTTGTAACTTGTATTTTTTTGTAAAGCAGAAGTACATTGTGATCACTTTCTTATGCCATTAAATAATCTATCAAAATAAATGATTTATAATTTTAGTCTTAATTGATTTTTTATTTTATTTCTAATGAAATAAAATCTATAGCAATATTTTTATTTCAGACTAGGCATTAAGTAATTTAAATATAATATTTGGCATTCAATAACTAAAATTATACATCCTACATTTATATTTTTAGAGTTGTAAAAAGCCTGTACATAACCCAGTTGATGTGATTTTTCCAAAATTCCCAAGAGATGGTATTATTCTAATTTTAAAAATAAATCAATTAAGACTCAAATTATAAATCATTTATTTTGATAGGAGATTATTTAATGGCATGAGAAAGTGACTACAATGTACTTCTGCATCATAAAAAAATACAAGTTGCCAAATACGATGTGAATTTTGATGTTATTTTTATAACATACACTATAGACATATTTTTTTAATAAAAATAGGCTGGAAGTGCAAATACCAAAGAAACAAGAGAGTGTATCTCTGAATTGTCAGATCATTTATAATATTTTTGTGTTTTGTTTTTGGCTGTGGGTATATCAACATCCTAAGAAGGCATAGGCTACATCATCTAGAAAGAATCTAACTAAATATATAAATAAATATATAAATAAATGAATAAATCTTTTGTGAGTAGTTAATCAATCAACAAAACCAAATAACTATGCAGCATAAATAACAACTGTAATTTCAATATTTACAGTTATTTTAAGTTAAAGCTTTCCTATGTATTTTCATTCTCCAGAATTTCTAAGGAGACTAGCAAGAAGTTTACAGGGACGCTCCAACCTGATGTGCTGTGGTAAAGAGCAATTTTACCCAGAAATGGATGATAATCAAAATATTTAATGAACATTGAGAAGTGTGCTGAGTAAGAATTTCTGCCTGTTTTATAGTAATGGCATTAAGTAAAAAGATAAATGAATTTTAGACTGTTGGGCATATGGATTGAAAATGTTTCTCTAACTAAAATAAAGATGGCTTTAGTAGGTGATGGAAGGACTTTGAATAATTGAAACTGAACTCCTATTAGACAACCAATTTGTGAAGTTCTTGCAGAGAGCATCTGCCAAAACAGAAGAGGTATGGGAAACAAGATGGTGCCAGAGACGATGGGAATCTGAAGAAACATTCCTTCACCCTCCGGTGCCCTTGAGTGATCTGAAATGACTCTCTAGTAGGGTCCAAAGTAAAAAACCCTTGTGCAGATGTGATCTCTAGAAGTGTAGCTTTCTATGAAACTACACCTCCTACTAAAACACAATGCTGCTTGCAAATGGAGACAATAAAACTTTCTAGCAGAGTGTATATTTTAGAAGCTAAGTGAACAATAGTATCTATGCTTCTTTGAATGTGACCCTGACATTTTTATAAAGCCAGTGCATTATAAAGCTACCAACTGTTCACAATTCAAACTGGTGGTTTTTAAAATTCTTTTAGTCCAACTTAACTACAATGTCAAAATATGTGCAGAAATGATCCAACTCGAATCTTAGAATTTTAGCAAGCAAGAAAGAATTGTAGCACTCTTCTGATTTAATCTCCCATTTTAAAGATGATTGAAGTCCATGGAAATTTAGTGATTTCTTAAATCACACACCTTGATTTTAAAAAGTTTGGTTTCCTCCACATACTTTTCAGCACTCCCAAACTGCCTTGTTATTAGTTTATAGAATTTCACAATTAAATGATCTAATGTTTCCTAAGTGCTTAATCTTTACTAGGCATTTTTCTATGTACTATTATCCCAACTATGGAGTAAATACCATTTCAGCCTCATTTAATATAAGAAAACTGAAGCTTACAAAGTTTAAGTAATTTGATCAAAAGCATAAATCATAAGCTAAGAGTGATGGAGGTAGGAGAGATGGAGCTAGGATTGACTGGGTAATCTGACTATGGAACTTCAGCACTGATTGACCTACTTATCAACAATACTATAAATCACCACTAATCAATAAGGATACTTAAACATCTTACCTCTTTGCTGTTTCCATCACCAGATTTACTCTGAATCTCCTTATTATCCAGATTTTCTATATCAGATTCTCCTGAAGCAATTGGTACGGTTTCTGAGACACTAGGACTGGGGATAAGCGATTGGCTCTCATTTTCAGTCGTGTTTTTCTCTGTGCCACTGCTTTTTTCCTTATCATTGAGAAAATCTTGGGTATTGCTCAATTCAGAAAGGGTATGGTCAGAAATATCCTCCTTAACATATACCTCATTTACATGGTCCATTGTCTCCTTTGGGATATTCTGTTGTTTGCATAGTATTTTAAGAAGCACATAGTTTATTTCTTTTTTAATCCTTGCCATAGCAAGCTGGAGATTTTTTGCTTCATCATTCTCTTCAGCTGTTACATCCTTGCATGAAGTAAATAAGCTCACCAATGCCAGAAACAGGTAAAGTACCTAAATAAGGAAGTAAAGTGAGGCTAAATTTATCTCATTTTATTTCATTTTAAGAAATAAAAAGTTTGTTTACAAAACTGACTGGAGAACATTTAACATCTCCTCTCTTAGCATTTTTCAATATATTATAATTAATAACTGTAGTCACCACACTGTACAATGCATCTTTTGAACCGATTCTTCCCATGTAATTATAATTATATGTCCTTTGATCAACAGCACCTCAATCTCCACTTGCCCCTAACCAACCCAGCTTCTGGTAACTGCCATTATGCTCTCTACTTCTAGAGGGTGGATATTAACCCATTTATGCCTAGTATTTCATTATTGGAATGCTAAGCTTGTGGAAGTTATTTATATCCTACTGTTTAAGGTCATTGCCAAGGTCTGATTTTTCACACACAAAAATTGCAACTTCTGGAATAAATGGTTTAAGCATTCTCACCACAAAAAATGATAAGCATGTGAAGTAATGCATTTGATAATTAGCTATATTTAGCCATTCCACAGTGTATGTCTACTTCAAAACATTATGTTGTACACAATAAATACATATGATTTTACATGTTAACTTAAAAAATAAATTTGACCACAAAAGGTTGACCTGAGATTTGAAATGAAGGATATGAACTATAATACTATTTAGTTCTTATCCATCTACACAGTGGGTCAGTGCTGTGCTAGGGATTCGTGTAGCAATAATTTATCTTAAGCTCATGCCATCCTATGCAATATGATTTGTTTCTCTTTTACAGATGAAAAAGGCAAGGTTTACAGATGTCAAATATCACAGGATCAAAGGTTACATAGATTAGATGATCTCCACGTCTGCTTTATTCCAAAGCATATTTTCTCACTGAGTCAAGCTATCTCACCTAAGGTGAGTATATAAATTTTTCCTCCAGGAAGCTCACTTCACTTCAGCCCTGTCTCAGGAAACCATGTAATAATTCTGCAAACCCAGGAAGAATTAGATGGGGAAAGAGCTCTCCATGGTCCTAAATACCATATCTAATGGCTCTTGTGAGATGAAAACACAATTGTTAGGAAGGTTAGTTGATTATCTGTTGTAGTAAATTTGGTCAAACAAGAAACAGATTAGTGATGGAAGAATCATTCCTAATACTTGTAATAATTTTGAACTCAAAGATAGTCAATATTTTGACTTTTACTATCACTTAGAAATATGATCAAGGACTGGTCACTTTCCAGAGAATCAGATATTAAACTTGTTTGTAATTGTAGGGCATACATTATAATTTCAGATAATTGTATAATTTATGTGTATATAAGATAAATATGTGAATATCTCCAAAGACTTATATTTTGAAACTTCTTTCAAAATTGTAGATCAATGTGAACAGCTGAGTTTCTCAAACACTCTGATAATTACTGTTTTGTTCATGGACATGCACACCTGGAATAATTAGAACTTTCCACCAAATAGTGTTTAATCATAATTGGTTACATTTACTTCTCTCTACCTAGCTCTTCCTACTTTTTAGGAATAGAGAATCCTCAAATAAGACTCATATAGAAAAATCAAAGTATTATTGCAGTGAATAAAGTCATCAAATAGATAATCTTATCCACAGTTTTGGCATAGCAATAAACTTTAGCTTACAAGATACATCAATCTGGGAAATGTTTTGTGGGTGAGAGCATCTGAAAAACCAATAGATATTTTCCATAACCCACAATGAAAGATTCTCAGAAGAGAAAAATAAAAACAGAAAGGACAATGATCAAATGCTAATAGCTTCAGAAATTAGCACAACTCTTCTCCTACTAGAGTCTCTTTTGGTAATGAGGTTTACTTTTACATAATCTATGTAGGAGCTCGATGATCCCCATAGGAGCCACACTATTAGCAACTCAATCATTCTCGAAGGACAACAGCTTCTTGATATAAGAGGGTAAGACCAGATGTAATTCAAGATAGTTGGCTGTTTCCTTTTCTTCCATTGTTTGGCTAAGTATTAGGCACAGCGTAAAATAAGGGAAGGGTGTTAGTGTGTTTCATGACTGTAAGCTTCATATGAACAAAATCCATGTTTACTGTTAGACAACCAGCACGCTGCTAGGCACAAAATAGGTAATAAATAAATATTTATTTTAAAAATTAATTATAGAATAAATAAAAATAGATTTTGTGCTAGGATTTGAACAAGAAAAAGTTTATGCTATACTAATTATATATTTTAGGAAATTACGTCAAAGATTTCTTATATCTTAGACACACATGCACACAAATATACACACATACATTCACACACACACACACACACACACACACACACATATATGTGGTGAAAATGTTAAAAACCTAAAAGTGAAGTTAATCTTAAAAGTGCAAAGTGCTCTGAAACTGTAGTATAAGAAAATAATTTTATAACACTAAGAATTTCTACTGTTTTGTTCAGATATGGTCTGAATTAAAAATAACCTACTCTCTTTAAGTATTTAAAAGGAAAGACAGGCTGTGTAAGTGGCCCGGGTTACAGAGAATTGATTAGTACTTCAAATTTGAGCATTAACAAAAAAGAGAGTAGAAAATGCAGAGATTTTTATTATATAAACTCAGAGTAACTTTATTCTAGTCACAGAATCTGTAACCAGATTAAAAAACATACATTTTTGTGTTAAGAGAGAAAAGGTGAAATAATGTGAATAAAACATTTTTTTAAATTTCCCTGAATTTTGGTTTTTTGCACCTCAAAGATATCCACATATTGAATGAGAATTGAGCAACTCATAGCAAAATCAAGTATCATAAAAGAGAAAGAAAGTTCAAAATTTAAATAACTACTTTCTGAATTGTAATCAACAAACAAACATGTATTGAGGAATTCAACATGTATTGAGGCTATTTAATTTTAAATTGCTTGAATTATATCCTAACACATATTTAATTTGGGATTATACAAATATATATATGGAATAACATGTATCTGTGATTAAATTTTTTATTTTTAAAAGGCAACTGAATTTTATATTGTTTTCTTTTTCTTTTATTTTCATGTTTCTATCCCTCAGTGTTTGGCTTATGTAACCAGAGTCAGATACTATATTTCACTTGGTGACAATTACCTAAATTAGGTAAAACACCTGGAATAGTGTCTTTAAAGTTTGCCTAACTAAAGCTTGTTAATAATATTAAATAACTAACAAAAATCTGATGGAAATATAGGGGTTAAATTTTTCTAGAGTTTAAAGAAATGAAAACAAACATTTATGAATTACTTACAGGGTGCTACATGATTACAGTTAAGTTACAATAACCCTATAAGACAAATATTGTTATGTTCATTTCTCCATTAAGTATAGTCAGGTTTAAAGAGGCTGTGTAATATGCACAAAGTCACTTATTTATTAAGTGATTAAAATGGTTTGCCTGTGTTTCCACCCAAATCTCATATTGAGTTGCAGTTCTCATAATCCCCACCTGTTGTGGGAGGGACCCGGTGGGAGGTAACTGAATCATGGAGGTGGTTACCTCCATGTTCTTCTCATGATAGTGAATTCTCATGAGATCGGATGGTTTTATAAGGGTCTTTCCCCACCTTCACTCTGCACTTCTCCTTGCTGCTGCAATAAGAAGAAGGACATGCCTGCTTTCTTTTCCACCATGACTGTAAGTTTCCTGAGGCCTCTCAAGCCCTGTGGAACTGTGAGTCAATTAAATCTCTTTCTTTTGTAAATTATCCAGCCCATGTATCTTAGCAGCATGAGAATGGACTAATACAGTAAATTGGCACCGCAGAGAGTGGGGCACTGCTGTAAAGATATCCGAAAATGTGGAGGCGATTTTGGAACTGAGTAACATGCAGATGTTGCAACAGTTTGGAGGGCTCAGAAGAAGATAGCAAGATGTCAGAAAGTCAGGAACTTCTCAGAGACCAATGGTCTTAACAAAATGCTGATAGTGACATGGACAATCAAGTCTAGGCTGAAGTGGTCTCAGATGGAGATGAGGAACTTGTTGAAAAATAGAGCAAAAGTGATTTTTGCTGTGCTTTAGCAAAGAGACTGGTGGGTTTTTGCCCCTTCTCTAGAGATCTATGGAACTTTGAATTTGAGAGAGATGATGATTCTGGGTATCTGGCAAAAGAAATTTCCAAGCAGCAATGTGTTCAAGAAGCAGAGCATAAAAGTTTGTAAAATTTGCAGCCTGATGATGCAATAGAAAAAAAAAAAAAACAATTTTCTGGGGAGAAATTCAAGCTGGCTGTTGAAATTTGCACAAGTAATGAGGAGGCAAATGTTAATCACCAAGGCAATGAGGAAAATGTCTTCAGGGCATGTCAGAGACCTAGGTATAGGCCTAGGAGGAAAAAATGGTTTTGTAGTCTGGGCCCAGGCCTCCCTGCTATGTGCAGCATAGGGACCTGGTACCCAGTGTCCCAGCTATTCCAGCTGTGGCCAAAAGGGGCCAAAGTATAACTTAGGTCATCACTTCAGAGAGTGCAAGCTCCAAGCCTTGGCAACTTCCATGTGGTGTTGAGCCTGCAGATGCAAGGAAGTCAAGAATTGAGGTTTGAGGATCTCCACCTAGATTAAGAGGATGTATAGAAATGCCAGGATGTCCAGGCAGAAGTTTGCTACAGGGGCAAAGCACTCATGGAGAATCTCTGCTATGGCAGTGTGGAAAAGAAATGTAAAGTTGGAGCCCCTACACAGAGTTGCCACTGGGGCACTGCCTAGTGGAGCTGTGAGAAGAGGGCCACTGTCCTTCAGACCCAATAATGGTAGATCCACTGACAGCTTAGACTGCACCTGGAAAAGCTGCAGGCACTTAACACTGGTCTGTGAAGGCAGCCAGGATTGGGACTGTACCCTACAAAGCCACAGGGGTGGAGCTGTCCAAGACCATGGGAGCCCACCTCTGGCATCAACATGCCCTGGAAGTGAGACATAGAGTCAAAGGAGATCATTTTGGAACTTTAAGGTTTAATGACTGCTCTATTGGATTTCAGACTTGCGTGGGGCCTGTTTTGGCCAATCTCTCCCATTTGGAATGGGTGTATTTATCCAATGCCTTACCCACAATGTATCTAGTAAGTAATTAACTTGCTTTTGATTTTACATGCTTATAGGTGGAAGGGTCTTGCCTTATCTCAGGTAAGACTTTGGACTTGGACTTTTGAGTTAATGCTGGGATGAATGAAGACTTTGGGGGACCTGTGGAAAGGCATTATCATGTTTTGAAATGTGAAGATATGAGATTTGGGAGGGGCCGGGGTGGAATAATATTGTTTTGCTGTGTCTCCACCCAGATCTTATCTTGAATTGTGGTTTCCATAATCCTCAAATGTTATGCTCAAATGTTATGGGAGGGACTTGGTGGGAAGTAATTGAATTATGGTGGTTACCTCCATGCTATTTTCATGATAGTGAGTGAGTTCTCAGGTATCTGATGGTTTTATAAGGGGCTTTCCCCTGCTTTACTCTGGACTTTTTGCTGCCACCATGTGAAGAAGGGCATGCCTGCTTCCCCTTCTGCCATGATTGTAAGTTTCCTAAGGTCTCCTCAGCCCTAAGGAACTGCAAGTCAATTAAACCTCTTTCCTTTTTTAGTTACCCAGTATCAAGTATGTGTTTTTAGCAGCATGAGAATGGATTAATATAGTGGTAGAGTTGAAATTGAACCTCTGTTTCTTTGATTCTGGACTCCGCTTTTTCTACAACTCAACAAGACATAGAACTATGTAAAAGCCAATTCATTTCCTTTGGCATATAATAACTTTTTGTATGATTTCTGCTTAAGGTTAAAAATCACTGCTGAATTATCTTAGAAGAGTAAGATAAAATTAATTTTTTAAAAATGTGAAATACCTTCCTATTACACCAATCCATATTAGAAGTATGGAGGTTAAAAAAGATCAACACAATTTCAAAGATTATCCTCTTACATTTTTCCCCTTCTACTTATTCTACTGCCACTATCATAATGTTTCACAGTTGGATGACTGCTGAGGAAAATTAAGCTGGAAGGATTTAGTGAACCAAGAAATATGATGGCAATCAATTGGAAATAGAGGTTCATGTAACTCCATTTATCCTGGAATCCCCCTGCACATTGATCAAGTTTCTGGTTAGTAGGAACAAACAAACAAAAAAATAGAAATAGATTGGAGTTCAAAATCAAAGAAGCAGGAATGTTCAGGCAAATATATATGTTATCTATTTCTATGTTATATAATATATACATTTATATTATGTATGCATATAATATAATGCCTCAGTATTTCTGCTTCTTTGCCTTCGGTATGTATGTGTATGTGTGTGTAGTTGTTGCTTCCCCCAACAGCCATAACTCTTCCTTTTTGACACAGAAACATACAATTTATTTGAGAAATTACCCTTTTCCCCTTATTAGTCATATAATTTGGGTTTGACCTGATTCCATCTCCAGCTGTAAGAGATAGCTATGAACATTTTAACATAATAAATGCATACCAAATTCTGGGTAATGGAGATTAGTTAAGAATGGGCATGTGATTTGGGTATCAAGACAATAGGAAAAATCATCTGTGGCTTCTAGAAAAGAAATTCTTTCCTCTATTAGACTTATAATACAAAGATATGAGGCTTTAGACTGCAGCAGCCATCCTTATAAACAGAGGATACTAGCTAGCAAGGAGTACAGAGAAAGACAGAACTGAAATCTACAAAGACCTCTCTGTAATGATCCCATTTGATCATCTGTGCCACACCAAAACTGAAGCAAATATCTTTGATATTTTGAGTTATGTATACTGATATATATGATCATTTTTTGTTTCAGCCAGTTAGAGTGGTGTTTTATATCATGGGAGTTAAAAGTGTACTACTATAACTGCAAAGGGCAGAAGGTAATGAAGCATTTTTTACATATTGGGCCCTGTTCTAAGTTTTATAATAAAGAGGAGTGTTATGGTCCTTTCCCTCATGGTGCTTACAGTTTAATAAAGAAGATATAGAAGTACACTAACAATTAAATACAATGCCAATGTGATAAGTGTATGACAAGGTTCTTCCCAAGATGAAACACAAGCAATGTGGATGGGCACAAGTAAAATTGAGTCTAACTTGTGATTTTTTTCAGTCTTTTTGAAAACGTACTTGATCTTTATGACATATGAATAAAAAGCTAATACTAAGTCTTGTATTCCTGTAAGAAGCATTTTCTTTTATAAGCCTTCTCTTTTCCATAGATGCAGTGAAAGCTACTTATTGAATTCATTAAAACCACTTCAGTTATTAGAAAAATTAAAAATAAAAGGTTTCTCTCTTAGTCAATGCATAACATTTTTACAGACCAGTGATTTTCAATCTTGACTACAGAATTTAGTCAACTGAAAATCCTGATGACCAGGTCATGTCCACATACCAATAAAATCAGAATCTCTAAGAATGGTTCTAGGCATCAGTATATTTTTATTAATTCTCCAGGTAATTCCAATGCCAGGTAAAGACTGACAGCATTGTTATATTTAAGTGCTTCTTAAAATTTAATGGGCACACAAATCACTGGGAACAGTGTTACAATGTAGATTATGCTTGCATAGGTCTGGGATTGGGGTCTGAGAGTCTGCATTTCCAACCATTTCCCATGTGATGCCAATATTACATTGAGTAACAGGGTTTAAGCTAACGCTATCCAATGGAAATATGATGTAATCACATATGCAATTTTATATTTCCAGTAGCCACACAGAAAGCATGAAAATAAAACAGGTAAAATTAATTTTACTAATATATTTTATTTAACAAATATATTTAGTTAAATACAATATACAATTTGTATGCAATAAATGCAAACATATTTGTATTTAACTAAATATAGCCCAGACAGTTACTAAATGACCAATAGGTAGTATGTACAGCATGAATATGCTAGACAAAGGGATGTTTCATGCCTAGAACAGGACAGAATGGTATGGCAGGAGATTCCATTACACTATCCAGAATGGCATTCAAATTAAAACTTATGAGTTGTTTATTTCTGGGATTTTCCACTGGATGTTTTTAGACCGTGGTTGACCACAGGCAACTAAAACCACATACAGTACAACTGAGGATAAGGAGGGACTACTGTATTATCATTTAAAAATGTATTCAATTAAAAATGATTAATGAAATAGTTTGCATCATTTTTTGTATAAGACTTCAAATCCATGCATATTTAATATTAACAACATATTTCAAATGGGACTAGTCATACATGTGGGTAGTGGTTACTCTATTGGACTACCACAGTTACAGATCCTTAGATCCTACCCATTCACATCATGAAAACACCGAACTATGTTATACCAGTTTTCAAGGAAAATGTAAAAGAATTAACTACTTACCAGTAAATTTCCAATTAAAATGACCATCAGGTAAAAACAAATACACCAGGATTGGCCTGCGACTTCCATACAGTCCCATAAGGTCTCTATCCACTCTCCACAGATAATTCGGAACACATTCAGGAAGGAGTGGAAAAAGTCATGCATGTGCCAGCGTGGGAGTTGACAGTCTCTGTCTATGTGACAGACAAATTTTTCGTAATTCTGACCAAATAGCTTCATGCCAAATGCAGCAGAAAAGAAGATGAATGTGAACAACAGCAGGACCAAGTCTTTCAGGGCCACCCACGAGTTACTAAGAGACCACATTAAAATCTGAAATGTTGGCCAGTACTTCCCCAACTTGAAAATTCTCAACTAACAGAGCAATGTGAAAACAAGAACAAGAAACAAATGGCAAAAACTTGGTCAGTATTTATTACAATGTACAGCGTTATACACATATACATATATAGCCTTTAAAAAATTAAGCATTATTAATAACAGCTGCTGAATATTCATTTTATGTACAATTCTTAATACATCTTATATATTCTATAATTTTGTATACGCAATCTATACATGCCCTCTTCTACTGATGTATTCATCAATTCCCATTAAACATTATACTTTTACAATTCCTCTTGCTTTATATTTTAATATCTGTTAGGGCAAGATTTTTGTTTTTGCTTTTCACAATATATTGAATATTTTTCTACATTTTTTTCCCCCATGTTGACATAAAAATGATATTGAAAGTCTTTCAGGATCCAAAGGATTCCAATGAAGGTCCTATCGTGTATTTTCCTTTCAAAATAATGTATCAAAGACCAAACACAACATTCTAGGTTTAGTTTGAATAGTCCTTTTCCTTTCACTAGATATTTTTAAATTTCTATTTATACGAAACAAGATTACTTTAATACTTTTGGTCACTATATGATGGTAAACTTACAGTCGACTAAATCTCATACATCATTTTTATATAAGCTACACTTTCCTGACATTTTCTTTTCAACTTTTGTTTGTTTGACAGAGTCTCTCTCTGTCACCCGGACAGAAGTGCAGTAGCACCATCATGGCTCACTGCAGCCTCCAACCCCCGCACCCAAGTGATCCTCCTGCCTTAGCCTCCTGAGTAGCTGGGACTACAGACATGAACCATCACTGTGACTATTTTTTTTAAATTTTTTTAAAAAATGGAGTGTCACTATGCTGCCAAGGCTGGTTCCAAATTTCTCACCTCACTTCCTCACTTTTCCTAGTGTACAGTTATCTTTCTGGACTCAAGAGTAAGACCTTACATTTATCCCTCAAAAATTTAATCATCTTATATTCAGTCCATTACTAGCCTTTAAGATATTTTGATACTATCTTTTAGCACATATTTTTGCATTTGCCATTGTTATTTCATCCATAAATTTGGTGACAACATCCTGTATATATTTCTCTTATTCATTAAAAAAGGTTATGGGTGAGGATTTAAGACAGGACCTTCTTCTCAGAACTGGAAAAAACCACCTTAAACATCATATGGAACAAAAAAAGAGTCCACATAGCCAAGACAATCCTAAGCAAAAATAACAAAACTTGAGGCATCACACTACCTGACTTCAAACTATACTACAAGGCCACAGTAATCAAAACTGCATGGTATTGGTATTAAAACAGAGATATAGACCAATGGAAATGAACAGAGGCCTCAGAAGTAACACCACACACCTACAACCATCTGATATTTGACAAACCGGACAAAAACAAGCAATGAGGAAAGGATTCCTTGTTTAATAAATGATGTTGGGAAAACTGGCTAGCCACATACAGAAAGCTGAAACTGGACCTCTTCCTTACACCTTATACAAAAATTAACTCCAGATGGATTAAAGATTTAAACATAAGACCTAACACCATAAAAACCCTAGAAGAAAACCTAGGCAAAACCATTCAGGACATAGACACAGGCAAGAACTTCATGGCACCAAAAGCAATGGCAACAAAAGCCAAAATAGACAAATGGGATATAATTAAACTTAAGAGCTTCTGCACAGCAAAAGAAACAATCGTTAGAGTGAACTGGCAACCAAAAGCAATGGCAACAAAAGCCAAAATAGACAAATGGGATATAATTAAACTTAAGAGATTCTGCACAGCAAAAGAAACAATCATTAGAGTGAACTGGCAACCAGTAGAATGGGAAAAAATGTGTGCAAGCCCATCTGACAAAGGGCTATTATCCAGAATCTACAAATAACTAAAACAAATATACAAGAAAAAAACAACCCATTCAAAAAGTGGGTGAAGGATATAAACAGACACTTTTCAAAAGAAGACATTTATACAGCCAACAAACATGAAAAGTTGTTCATCATCACTGGTCATTAAAGAAATGCAAATCAAAACCACATTAAGATACCATCTCTTGCCAGTTAGAATGACAATAATCAAAAAATCTGGAGACAACAGATGCTGGAGAGGATGTGGAGAAATAGGAACACTTCTACACTGTTGGTGGGAGTATAACTTATTTCAACCATTGTGGAACATTGTGGAAGACAGTGTGGTGATTCCTCAAGGATCTAGAAATAGAAATACCATTTGACCCAGTAATCCCATTACTGGGTATATACCAAAGAATTATAAATTGTTCTATTATAAAGACACACACACACATATGTTCATTACGGCACTGTTTACAATAGCAAAGACTTAGAACCAACCCAGATGCCCATCAACAATAGACTGGATAAAGAAAATGTGGCACATATGCACTATGGAATACTATGCAGCCATAAAAAAGGATGAGTTCATATCCTTTGCAGGACCATTGATGAATCTGGAAACCATCATTCTCAGCAAACTGACACAAGAACAGAAAACCAAACACCACATGTTCTTATTCATAAATGGGTGCTGAACAATGAGAACACATAGACACGGGGAGGGGAACATCACACACCAGGGTTTGTTGGGGGGTGGGGGTCTAGGGGAGGGATAACAGGAGGTGGGGAGTTTAGAGAGGGATAACATTAGGAGAAATACATAATGTAGGTGATGGGGGGATGGAGACAGCAAACCACCATGGCTTGTGTATACCCATGTAACAATCCTCCAAGATCTGCACATGTAAAGTGAAAAAAAAAAAAAAGAAAAAGAAAAAAGACGGGATTCTGAATGAGCTGTCCTCTAGGAAGTAACCATCAGAATAAGATCAAATGGACATAATTGTTCTTAATTCCTTCTACATTCCTTCAACTTGTCACCAGAATGTGACAATGTATAACGTATCTAAAGCTTACCATTTAAATAAACATAATTCTAATAATATTATTCCTTTGTTTAATTTTCTGAGTCTCACCACCACCCTACCCCATAGACATACACTAATAATGACCTAATAATTATCATAATAACATTCTTCTGGCCTGACTGGTCTTCCTTGTTTCCTGACATTTAAAAATACTCACCTTATTTTAGCTTTTTAGTGACATATTAGCATTCTACTTCGTAGACTCCTCATTTTCTTGCTTTTCAAAATGTACTCAGTACCCTGACTCTGCTTCTTAAAACTGTATCTCAAATTTGCTGCATATATGGCATTATTTCCTTTAATGCTGTGGTCAAATAACAGCATTGGAGACTGCTTACTCTTTCCTTGGCAATAGACTCTTTGCATATGAATTAATTCATTTAATACTTCCAATGTCTCAATGGGATAGGTATTACTGTTGCCCCATTTTATTTCTGCAGAAACTGAGATAAACTTTGATCAAATAAGAATTAGTGTGGCGATTCCTCAAGGACCTGGAAATAGAAATTCCATTTGACCCAGCAATCCCATTACTGGGTATATATCCAAAGGATTATACATCATTCTACTATAAGGACACATGCACACGAATGTCATTGCAGCCCAGTTTACAATAGCAAAGACCTGGAACCAGCCCAAATGCCCATCGATGATAGACTGGACAGGGAAAATGTGGCACATATACACCATGGAATATTATGCTGCCATTGAAAACGATGAGTTCATGTCCTTTGTAGGGACATGGATGAACCTGGAAACCATCATTCTCAGCAAACTGACACAAGAACAGAAAATCAAACACCACATGTTCTCATTCATAGGTGGGTGTTGAACAATGAGAACACATGGACACAGGGAGGGGAGCATCACACACTGGGGTCTGTCATGGGGAAATAGGGGAGGGACGGGGTGGGTGGGGAGTTGGGGAGAGACAGCATGGGGAGAAATGCCAGATATAGGTGATGGGGAGGAAGGCAGCAAATCACACTGCTATGTGTGTACCTATGCAACAATCTTGCATGTTCTTCACATGTACCCCAAAACCTAAAATGCAATTAAAAAAAAAAAAGAATTAGGTATTGGATTCTACTTACCATCCTGAATGATCGAAAAACAGCCAGTCCTTCAATATACGCTATAAAAAGTTCTGCTAAACCAAGGAACACTATTATGCTATCAAAAATGTTCCAACCTACTTGGAAATACACATATGGATGCATTGCAATTATTTTTAAAATCATTTCTGCTGTGAAAATTCCAATGAAAACCTAAATTAAAACCAAACACATGGGTGAGAATATGACTCTAATAGCTGTATCAGCACCTTCACACACAAAATCTGTAACACACACTATTTACTTGTCACTGTCACATTCTTCACAGCTCCTCTGTCAAGATCTGGTTAGTTACGGAGTCTGCATTATAAGGACAGACCATACATTTTATTTAACAATCTAACTTCAAACACTATATACAGAATCTTTTATTATTTTAATATAATTCATCCTTGAGGAAAACAAAAGAATATTTGAGGGTGAAGATCTTTCCATTTTGAATAGTTCTTTTCAAGATTTGGAATACATGATGTGATATTTAATTTTTCAACCTCTGAAAAAGCCGAGGGTGAACCTATGGAAACTGTCCTACTGTACTGGCAGAAATCACTAAATTACTGTTTTGGTATCAAATAAATACATAATTTGAAACTGGTAGCAGTTTGGCTGTCTGTATTAGTACCAAGCAATTAAAAAACAAGAACAGTGAAAGCAAAGACATTTAAACAATATACATTTGCTTTAATATGACTTATTCTTAAACTCACAGAAATACGTTTTATCTTTTGCATTGTATGTGAAAAAGGACAGGTGAATCTCAAAAATACCATGCTAAAATGATAATTTCTAATCTTAGGCAAAGATACATGGTTAGAACAGACAGGGCCAACTGTTGTTTTAATCAGAATTAAGAACTTAGGTGTCAGGTGCTTGTTATTTCACCTCTTGTCTACTCTGATCTATGAGCTAATGGTACCAGGAGACTGTACACTTGGGAAGGAAGTGGCAATAAATAATGTCCATGTAATGCAACTGCCAAGCAGGTGGCTAGGAATCCCAAGTTAAAATTGGGGAATTTTAAATTCTAGCTGTAAAACTATTTAATGATAACATTTACAAACTAGGAGTTGGAGAGATAAAGCATAAACACAACGTGTCATTCAATAATTATGCATATTGTACCATACTGGAGTTATAGAATAAAATAATGGGAATAATGATGAACAAAGAAAAGTTCAATGATAAAGATTAAACTACAAGTGAAAATAACATGCAATGAGAGTCTTACCAGGTTTCCAGTGCTGAGAAGATTGCCAATTTGTTCACTCATTGGATAATGCTCCAAGGCCAAAAAGCATATGTTTAAAATTATGCATATGAAAAGGAAAAGATCAGTGAATGGTGCTGTTATAATCCTGTGGACAAATTCTTTCAATTTTAACCAACAGGGAGAACAATTCCAGATTAAGAAAGTTTCAGCAAACTTATACCAACATAATGGGCATATCTTCTTGGATTTTTCAAGTTCTGAAATGAAAGAATAGAAGAGTTAAACATTCCAGCCAGGTGCAGTGGCTCACGCCAGTAATCCCAGTGCTTTGGCAAGCTGAGGTGACTTTAGCATGCAAAGGGAGATTTGAAGCTAGAATTCTGATACAGAATTCGAAAACAGAAATATTCCATCCTAATAAAAACCTGAATGAAGGGAAACTCTCTCTTGGGTGACCCACTTTCTCAGCATGAGGAAGCTTTCTCTCTTTCATTCTTTTTTGTCTGTTAAACTTTCTGCTCCTTTACCCACTTCACATGTGTGTCCATGTTGTTAATCATCTCAGCACAAGACAACTAACCACAGCTTTGCATCCCCGGGATGACTTGATCCTGGTGGATAAGCTTTTGATGTGTTGCTGGATTCAACAAAAACAAGCAACGGGGAAAGGATTCCCTATTTAATAAATGGTGCTGGAAAAACTGGCTAGCCATAGGCAGAAAACTGAAGCAGGATCCCTTCCATACACCTTACGTAAAAATTAACTCAAGATGGAGTTTGACTTAAATGTGAAACCTAAAACCATAAAATCCCTAGAAGAAAACCTAGGCAATATCATTCAGGACATATGCATGGGCAAAAGTTTCATGACTAAAACACCAAAAGCAATTTAACAAAAGCCAAAATTGACAAATGGGATCTAATTAAACTAAAGAGCTTCTGCACAGCAAAAGAAACTATCATCAGAGTGAACAGGCAACCAACAGAATGGGAGAATATTCTTGCAATCTGTCCATCTGGCAAAGGTCTAATAGCCAGATTCTATCTATAAGGATCTTAAACAAATTTACAAGAGAAAAAAACCCATCAAAAAGTGGACGAGGGATATGAACAGACACTTCTCAAAAGAAGACAATTATGCTGCCAAAAGACTTATGACAAAATGCTCACCATCACTGGTCATTAGAGAAATGCAGGTTGAACCACATTGAGATACTATCTCACAAGATAAAAAAAAGATCTTTTTAATGACAATCATTAAAAAGTCAGGAAACAACAGATGCTGGCAAGGATGTGGAGAAACAGGAATGCTTTTACACTGTTGGTGGGAATGTAAATTAGCTCAAGCATTGTGGAAGACAGTGTGGTGATTCCTTAAGGATCTAGAAGCAGAAATACCATTTGACCCAACAATCCCATTACTGGGTATATAGCCAAGGGATTATGAATCACTCTACCATAAAGACACATGCACACATATGTTCATTGCAGCACTATTCACAATAGCAAAGACTTGGAATTGACCCAAGTGCCCATTAATGATAGACTGGATAAAGAAAATGTGGCACATATGCACCGTGAATTACTATGCAGCCATAAAAAAAAAGAATGAATTCGTGTCCTTTGCAGGGACATGGATGAAGCTGGAACCATCATTCTCAACAAACTAAAACAGGAACAGGAAACCAAACATCACATATTCTTACTCTTGGATGGGAGTTGAACAATGAGAACATATGGATGCAGGGAGAGGAGCATCAGACAGCTGGGTCCTGTTGGGGCATGGGAGGCAGTGGGAGGGAGAGGACTGGGACAAGTGTGTAATGCATGTGGGGCTTAAGATCTGGATGATGGGTTGATAAGTGCAGCGGATCACCATGGTACATGTATACCTATGTAGCAAACCTGCACATTCTGCTCATGTATCCCAGAACTTAGAGTTTACTTAAATTAAAAAAAAAAAAAAAAAACTGTGTGTGAAAAAAAAAGGTGAATGAAGTAAAATTCCTTTATTGTGTTCATATTTGGTTGAGTTAGACAAAAGAAAATGAAGCAAACTGCATATTAGAAGAAAAATGTAGGAGCATCTCTCAAGAAAAAAAAATATGGAACATAGTTGAGAACATTGTGACTTATAATGTCTAGATTTACATGCTTTACAAATTAATGCCTTTTGATATTGTCCATAATTTTTGGTTACACATAAAAAATATAGAGATACGTCTAGAAAGAACCTTGAGACATTAATGTTATATACCACAATCTTTATATTTAGTCACAAGTTAATACTTCAACATGTTTTTAATGTTAAAGAAAATTAATTGGTGCTCTTTGGTCACTCTTTCTAATGTTTAAAACACCATTATTCTGAAATTTTTATGCATGGTTTATCCTAATATTCTCAAATGTTCCTTAAATTTTTGTTATTACCATCTAAGATTCTGAAGAAATTACTGAATTTCTTTAAAAGTGAATTTTATGAGTAGTACCTTCCATAGTAAGTGTCTAACTATTTAGTACTTTACCTTCCTTATGTCTGAGAGTAGCACCTTCCAACACATCCAGCGATGTGTCTGTGGATGCTGGTGACCTTTTCTTCATTTCTATTTGTATGGTCTTGGCCTGAAAAGGAATTTGATGGCTTAATATTGGCTTCCTCTCTTTGCAGGTCCAAAACTATAAGAAGGTGTACAGCCTTGCTAAAAATGCCAGTTATTCTCCAGGAGCCTTTCATTTTTATTAAGTTGATACATAATCACTGTACATATCTGGGGGGTATATGTGGTATTTTCATGTATGCACACAATGTATAATGATCAAGTCAGGTTAATTGGAATACATATCACCTGAAACATTTATCTTTTCTTTATCTCGATAACATTCCAATTCTTCTTCTCCTATAGCTATTTTTAACTATATAATAAATTATTGTTAACTAGACTCACCCTACCATGGTATTGAACACTAGACTTTATTCCTATTTAACCATATTTTTTGTACCCATTAGCTAACGTCTCTTCATATCCCCTCATACATACTCTTTGCAGCCTCTGATAACCACCAATAAACTATCTACTTCTATAAGATCCATGTTTTTAGCTCCCACATGTGACTGAAAACGTGTGAAGTTGGTCTTTCTGTGCCTAGCTTATTTCACTTAACATAACCTCAAGTTCCATCCATGTTGCTGAAAATGACAAGACTTTATTCTTTGTAATAGCTTAATACTATTTCATTGTGTATATGCCACATTTTCCTTATCTATCCATTGATAGACATTTAAGTTTATGCATCTCTTGGCTATTGTGAATAGTACTGCAGTAAACATGGGAGTGCAGATATTTCTTCAATATGCTGCCTTTCCTTCTCTTGAGTACGTACCCTGCAGTAGGATCCCTGGAACATATGGTAGCTCTATTTCTAGCTTTTTGAGGAACCTCCATACTCGCTCCATAGTGGCTGTGCTAATTTACATTCCCACTGATAGTATTCCAGAAGTATTTTTGGGTTCTATCACTTGCTAATCATTATACTCTATGCAGTATTAAACTGATTTATGAGTTCTTAAAATTAAGTAAAATTTTATACAGTGAGGTCTGAGGCTAAATATAAAAGGAGTAAAGACCAGGAAATGGTTGTGATATGATCCATATTTAACAAATAATTCAGTATATAGTTTAGGATTATTGTAAAATATTTGATCAGGAAACATACTACTAAGTAATAAGAAAGAATTTTCCTAACATGTTAAATTTTGTTAAGATATTTTAACTTTATAACTTTATAAATGCTCTTGATAAAATAAAAAAATTATCTGGCATTGCAATAATAAAATAAGTCTTGAAGGATAACAAGCAATGGAATGTATTTAAAAGGGTTGTCTTAGATAGACCATGTATAATACTAAATGAGTAGGACAGGCATGATTCTGTAAGGAAATTACTTCTTTCTGTTTATAATGTCTCATGAATAATGGTCTTAAGGGATCTTCAGCTTTACTGATCTTGCATTGGTAAAGTACTTAAAACTCCTAGGCTTTGATGTAGATATTACAAGTTCTGTGCATTCATAACTCTGAGGAGTATGGCCATAGATATTCCTAGTGATCAGATATCAAACAGTATTTGAATTTAAATTTTAAGAACCAGACAATGGGTGGATGATACTACACTATAGTGGATCCCCAACTGTTTTTACATTTGACACATGCAAAGGATGAAAATATTTGTATATTTGTTAACTTGGGGTAAATAGGTAAAGACTGCTCTTGAATAAAGTTAACTGACATAGGGGCTGCCACTGCCCCAGCACGGAGGGAGTTAATGGTTGAGGCTTGCCAATAACCCAGCCCGATATTCTGGTTGGCCAGTTCTGCTGTGGTATATCTGAAGTGACATAATAGTTACTATGGAAATCATTACATTATCTCACTGTCAGTCAAGTCCCCTGTAATTTCACATATACTAGAGCTAGAGGAGGATAAAGCCAATTATACTGCATACTGGGTTCATCAGACCAATAACAGACTCTGCAGGTCTACAGAGCTCCATTCCCTCTTTTTCCTTCCAGTGGGTTAAGGACAGGAACAGACACTTCCCAAAAGAAGGCATGCTGCAGTCAACAAATATATGATAAAATGCTCAACCTCAGTAATCATTAGAGAAATTAAAGTCAAAACCAGAATGAGAAATCATCTCACACCCATCAGAAGGGCTATTACTAAAAAGACAAAAAATAATAACAGATATTGGTGAAGTTGTGGAGAAATGGGAATGCTTGTACACTGCTGGTGGGAACGTAAGTTCAGCCACTGTGGAAAGCAATTTGGAGATTTCTCAGATAACTTAAAACAGAGTTATCATTAGGCCCAGCAGGCCCAATCCTGAGTATATACCCAAAGGAATATAAATCATTCTACCAAAAAGACATATTCACTTGTATGTTCATCGCAGCACTATTCACAACAGCAAGGACATGGGATCAACCTAGATGCCCATCAACAGTAGACAAGTAAAGAAAGTGTAGTACCCTGGAATACTATGCCACTACAAAAAAGAACAAAATCATGTCCTTTGCAGCTGGATGAACATGTATGCAGCTGGAGGCCATTATCCTAAGCCAGTTATTGCAGAAACAGAAAACCAAATACCGCATATTCTCACTTATAAGTGACAGCTAAACTCTGTGTACACACGGACAGTACAAAGGGAAAAACAGATACCAGGCACTGGGGACTACTAGAAGGGAAAGTCTGGGGACGGGTGAGGGTTGAAGGACTATCTATCAGGCACTGCGCTCACTACTTGGGTGATGGGAGCATTCGTACACTAAACTTCAGTGACATGCAATTTGTCCATGTAACAAACCTGCCCATGTACCCCCAAATCTAAAATAAAACTTGAGAAAAAAAAGAAATAAAAAAAAAAGTAAGCTAAAAGTTCAGGATATGGATGGGCACAGCCTGTAATCCCAGAACTTTGGGAGGCCAAGGTGGGCGGATCACTTGAGGTCAGGAGTTTGAGATCAGCCTGGCCAACATGGTGAAATCCCATCTCTACTAAAAATACAAAAATTAGCCAGATGCAGTAACACACACCTGTAATCCCAGTTACTAGGGAGGCTAGGGCGGGAGAATTGCTTGAACCCAGGGGGTGGAGGTTGCAGAAAGCGGAGATTGTGCCACCGCACTCCAGCCTGGGAAGCAGAGTGAGACTGGGTCTAAAAAATAAAAATAAAAATAAAAAAGGCTCGCGTAGTACCTCATGCCTGTAATTTCAGCACTTTGGGATCCTGAGGCAGGCGGATCATGAGGTCAGAAGATAGAAACCATCCTGGCCAACATGGTGAAACTCCGTTTCTACTAAAAATACAAAATTAGCCAGGTGTGGTGATGCGCACCTGTAATCCCAGCTACTTGGGAGTCTGAGGCAGGAGAATGGTTTGAACTTGGGAGGTGGAGGCTGCAGTGAGCCAAGAATGTGCCACTGCACTCCAGCCTGGTGACAGAGAGAGACTTTGTCTCAAAAAAGCTCAGGATGTAAGGTTAGAGTTTTTGTTTAAACTATGCTTATTCCAGAAACTATTTTTAACTAAAGTATAAGATTATATAAAATGTAAGTTAAAATTTATGCAATTCAAAATTTTCATGAGATTAGAAGTAATTATTTTGTCATTAAGATCTGACAGGGATTTCCCATATGCATATCTCATAAAGATGATACTGTGTGGCATAGTGAATATTATCCTTGAGTATATCCTTAATGGAGAGAAATTAATTACTCTTTATAGAGCTGTTTCAGTTAGGAACAATATTTGATGAAATTACATTAAGAAGCAATTCAGGGCCGGGCGCGGTGGCTAACGCCTGTAATCCCAGCACTTTGGGAGGCTGAGGCGGGTGGATCATGAGGTCAAGAGATCGAGACCATCCTGGTCAACATGGTGTGAAACCCCGTCTCTACTAAAAATACAAAAAAATTAGCTGGGCTTGGTGGCGCATGCCTGTAGTCCCAGCTACTCGGGAGGCTGAGGCAGGAGAATTGCTTGAACCTGGGCGGCGGAGGTTGGGGTGAGCCGAGGTCACGCCACTGCACTCCAGCCTGGCGCCTGGTGACAGAGTGAGACTCTGTCTCAAAAAAAAAAAAAAAAAAAAAAAAAGAAGCAATTCAGTAAAGATAACTCTCCAGGGTGCAGAATGGGGGATAAAGTAGATGGTAACAATAACAATGCTGTTGTTGATGTAGTTAGTGCTCAATTCTCTACTAATTTGGCTTCAACTATGGATATATTTTAGAATATAAAATGAATGAACCTCATGTCTGTCTTGTAATATATTTACCTTGATCGAGCTTCTTATAAATGTTAAATTAATGTCCACATATTGGCCAAATACTAAGGATATAGCTATTTTACAATGAAAATTGAGAGGATTGTTACTCAACACCTTCCTCTATTGGCTATTTAAGAGCTAATGAGGGCATATGCCTGAACTTCTGACAATCCAATATTAAAATTATACTGGGAAAGCAGGCTAGGATTCTTCTTCTCCAAACTAGTTTAAATATTTTTTGGAGGGAAGGCAGTAAAAAGGAAAGACTTAGTCACATCGCTCACATTTACCTATGAATATCTGACAAGTTCATCTTGGACTCAGACTTACTCTCCTGCAGCCATGCTGGCCTTTTTAATTCTGACTCATCCTGCCCACTCCCTCTATTTAGCCTGGACACATTCTTCACATCTCAGCTCAAGTGTCAGTTTCTCATAGAAACGTTTTCTGACTCAGAGAATCCTTTATAAAAGGCCCTCAAAAGACCATGTCTCTCAGCTTTGTTCCACTTGCCCCAGTTTTCTTTAATTTATTAAAGTAGAGAATAATAGAGTGAACCACCAAGTAATCAAACTCCAGCCTCAACAATTACTAACATTCCATTCTTCCTTTTTCATTTATTTTTTGCTCTACTTATTTTCTGAAATGTTTATGTTAAATAAAATTTCAGATAATACATTTTTCAGATAAAATATTAAAACTGTAAATCACAACACCATGATCACAATTAGCAAAATTAGTAATTCCTTAATACTAGCCAATACCCAATTCATTGTTCAAAAACATCATTATAGTTGATTCATTCTAATCAAAATATAAACAAGGTCCACACATTTTATTCGGTTGGAAGTTTTTTCCATTATCTTGTAATTTTATTTTTTCCAACATAATTTATTTTTCAAAGATAAATTATCTTCAAAGTCACATTCTTGATTTGTCAGGTTGTATGATTTCAGTGTAATTTAATGTATTCCTCTCTCTCATACTCTCCGGGAAGAAAAGCAATCAGATGAAAATGCTTATTAGAGTTAGCTCAAATTTGGGGAATAATATATATATTATACCTGGTATTTTGTGTTTCCTATTTCATAACAGCAAGAAACACAATTTATTGTCCTTGAGATGCAATTTAGTGTTTATGATAATTTGATAGTCAATCTATCCATTAGGCCAGTAGCTTCATGAAGATAGATACTACATTTGTATTTATTAAAACTCTTTATCTTCAGTGCCTTGTACAATTGTCAGCCATGTTTTAACTAGTTACATAGATGAATTATGACTGTCATTTTAAATGTGGCAAACATTTTTAGAAATATTTGTATTTCTATAATTTTATCTACATGATTATCTTCCTGAGGTGTTGCCAGTAGTTGACAATTCATAAGAAAGTTTCACCCGCAAACTGTGTGACCAATGGAATGACACTGTTTCAGCACTGAACCTCCAGAACAAGGAAGTAAAGTGGTAAATGATGGATTCTCTTCCTCAACATTGTGAAATCAGATCTCAGTGAGTATAGATCAATCTCTGCAGCCGGAACTCCTCAATGAGGATTAAACTTGAGAATTCATGATGGTACTTATATGTCTGGTGCACAGTTGATGCTTAACAAACATTTTATGTGACTGCTATCGTCATTTTTATTATTTCAGTTATCCCTAAATATAGACAAAGACAAGAATTTTATGTTGCTGGGTGTTTCTCTATTGGAACAGCCATGCCTTCTTGTGTTTGCCTTCTTGTGTTCTCTATAATTAGCAACTGATTCTTTATGAACTTTATAATCTGTGAATTAAATTTTATAGGATAATGCTATAAACATTTTTAATATCTTGTTTAATATTATGGCTAGTTCTACATTTCCGACTTTGGAGACTGAACCTCCAATTTTCTTATATGAAATACTGAGATAATTCCAATACCTCCAAGGCTTGTCACAGTAGAAAGGTAACAATGTATGTAAAACATTTAGCATTGAGTCTGGCACAGAGTAAATAAACAATACCTGTTGCATGATATTAATGTTATTACATTGTTATGAGATAGTTTACTTCTAAAATGTGACTTTATTCAATCCAATATTTTTTCCATAAAAATCAAGTATTCTTAATATAGATTGCAAGTGTGGTAATTTCTGTAAAAGCCACCTTTAACATGATGTATAATATTGACATGTCATAATAATTTTATTAATATTCTTCATCACATTTTTTCTGTTGCTTAGTATAGTGTAAGCACTGCTTGGTGCTTTACATGCATTTATTTCATTTGGACCTCACTATAACCCATAGGACAGGTACTATATATACATTTTACAGGTAAAAGAGCTGAAGTGTAGAAAAGCTAACAGATTTGGCAAATATCATTCATCTATTAAGTAGCTAAATTGGGCTGAAATGCATATTTATCTGACTACAGAGCTGTGCTTTTAGCCAATATGACCTGCAACTTTCCTATAACGTGAGAATATGTAGCCCGAAGAAATCTCTCGGCTATTCCAGCATCGGAATTGACATCTGACTGGTCTGCAAGCAGGTCAGTGATCTGCAGAGTTCTCGGTATGTTCCATTTTACATCACTTTTTTTTTTTTTTTTTTAGTTTTTGTATTTATAAATAAAAGAGGAAAAAAATCTTGTAAAAATAGTCTACATTCTTAATTCCCAGAAAATTCTGCATGATAAGATGTTCTAAGACTCTTCCAGGAAAAGAAATTGGTTATAATTAAAAATGTTAATAAAAATCAGAAATGCTTTATGTGATCCAGAGCAGAAAAATGAATGGAAATATTATAAAACTGGGAAATATCCAAGTTCTTCATAAGCAGAGTTAATAAAACATTTCATCTGGGATCAGAGAAGTACTGTTACATTCTTGGATACAATTGAGTGCAGCCATAGGCCCTTAAGATTGTGAAATGCCACTTCAGAACAAATTACACATTCAACGTATCATTCAAACTCTAATCATTGAGTCTGAAGGACCCTAGATTCACTTACTAGAAACAGAAAGCTTTTGAAATTTGTTTTTCTGTGACTTATTCATGGGTGATATAATGGGAATACTCAATAGCCTTTTTTATACATGATTTCTTCACGCAGTTCACAATTGCTTCTTGTTCAATGGTATGCATGTTATGGACACATGTAGCTATCCAGTCATTCAGTATGATCTTACATCATGTTGTTCAGATCCCATTTTTTGGTACAATAACTTTCTAAAACTCCTTCACTGGTCATGACTTAATAAAAGGGTTATAAACAGGAAAGTTAACATTTCCCTCTTTGACTTAGTAGGGACCTTTGGCATTAATGTACCTTACTACATATTCCACTTCGTGGCAGAGTGTATCTTGGCCCTTTACTTTTACCTGAGTCTTTTTATCAGTTCTTTATATGAGAGGGTTCTGGTCATGGCTCCTCTCTATTTTTTGTTCTCTGGCTCAATCTAGATTTTTTTCCCCATTTACCAGAAGGGTAGTTCAAGAAAGAGATGTGAGATTGCCAGGTCCTGCAGAATATAAGAAAGCTACTTGTGGTTGCTTTCTTCCATCCGGTCCTTTCTTTATGCACACTTATGGCACAGTTTAGATTTTTAAAGACAAGTTTCCAAAAATTCCTTAATGCTACTTCTGTCAATAATTTCAAATTAATAGACCAGATTTTTTGCTCTGAGGCCAAAGAATCTGAAAAAAAAATTAAAGTGTAACACTAAGATAATTGAAAATTATGGTGAAACATAATTAGGCTTTATTAATCTGGATCTAATTATTTCAGGAATAAAATAATTCCTTGTATTATGATACATAGTGCATTTCCTCTGGAAAGAACTAGAAGGCCAAAAAAGTAATTTTATTTCTGTCTACAGCTTCAGTACTGTACTTTTATCCATCCCTTTAGTACTTTTTAATTTCTAAATTATGGAAGGTTCTGTCACTTTGCTTTAAAACCAAACATTTTTCAAAGTTAATTTTGATGAGCTGTCTGAAGTACTTTTAAATTAATATACTATACTTGTATTAAGACAAGTCAAGTTCTAAAAACCCAACGTAGCTATTGTTTATAGCAGTAGTAATACATATTTTGGAACAAAAAAACTGTACATGTTAGATAAATCTTTAAAGGTAGCAGTCACTCTTGCTACAGGGCATTAAGGAAGGAATGTTATGTAGCAAAGGCAAGATCTCTTATTGAAATATTTTTTAATCTTCTGATCATGTACCACACACAGATATAAACAGATATTGGAAGGCAATGCATTTCAAGACCTTAAAAAGACACCTCTAGCACTGTGATTCTCAGGAGCATTTAAAAATAATGAAATCATGTCCTTTGCAGCAACAGGCATGCAGCTGGAGGTCATTATCCTAAGTGAATTAACACAGCAACAGAAAACTAAACGCTGCATGTTGTCACTTACTAAGTAGGGGCTCATCACTGAATACATATGGACCTAATGGTGGGAACAACAGACCCTGGAGACTACTAGAGGAGGAAGAGAGGGAAGAGGGCAAGAGATGAAAAACTGCTTGTTGAGTACCATGTGCACTACCCAGGTGACGGGATCATTTGTACCCCAAGCCTCACTGTCACACAATATACCCACGTAACAAACCTGCACATGTAACCCCTGAATCTGAAAGGTGAAATTTTGAGATATGGTCCATCAATATCTAGTTTATTGAGTGTTTTTAGCATGCAGGGGTATTCAATTTTATCGAAGGCCTTTGCTGCATCTATTGAGGTTATCATGTTTTTTTCATTGGTTCGGTTTATGTGATGGATTATGTTTATTGATTCACATATGTTGAACCAGCCTTGAATCCCAAGGAGAACCTGACCTGTTCATGGTAGATAAACTGTTTAATATGCTTCTGGATTCGGTTTGCCAATATTGTTAGAATGGATAAAGAAAATGTGGCACATATACACCATGGGATACTATGCAGCTATAAAAAAGCATGAGTTCATGTCCTTTGCAGGGACATGGATGAAGCTGGAAACCATAATTCTCAGCAAACTAATACAGGAACAGAAAACCAAACACCACATGTTCTCACTTATAAGTGGGTGTTGAACAATGAGAACACATGGGCACAGGGAGGGGAACATCACACACCCTGTCGGCGGGGTAGGGGTAAGAGAAGGGGTAGCATTAGGAGAAATACCTAATGTAGATGCCGGGTTGATGGGTGCAGCAAATCACCATGGTGCATGTATACCTATGTAACAAACCTGCATGTTCTGTACATGTATCCCAGGACTTAAAGTATTATAATAAAAAAAGATGCTCTAATAAAGCAACTATTTAAAATTCAAAAAAGTTGAAATTATAAAATATTTAAAACTGCATAGAAAAATAAAGAACACCACCATCACTAAGAAAAAGAACTAAAACCCAAACAAGCAAATCTTATAAGTGTGGTAGATTATTTTCAAACATGGCCACAAATTTCCTTAGGAAGTCCCTTTCCAACTTAACTCTAACCTTGGCCATGTTACTTGCTTTACCCACTGAACAATAACAAATGTGACACAAGCAGAGCCTTAAGGCACTTGGCACTGGGGCTAACTCCCCTGCTGTTTTTTGGAATCCGTGACCACCACGAGACCAGTGATGGTCTCAACTGAACCTAAGCCATAGAATCATGAGCAAATAATAATGAATCAACAACATAGAATCAACAACAAATAAATGATTGTTGTTTCAAAATAAAAAAAGAAAAAAGTTATACCTCAGCTGTTTCATTTCCTTCTTGAAGTTGTTTTCCAGTCTTTTGAAATTTTGGTTCAGTCTTCTTAGTTGTTTCACCAACTCTCTGCATTTCTTCTTCATGGGCCATGGCAAGTATGCCTAAGAACAAACTTGCCATATAAAAGGAAAACCAAAAACTTACCACAACAAAAAATATCATGTAGACCTTCCCGGAAGCATAAAGTATCTAAGGAAAGGTAGAAAGTAAGACAAAAGGTAAAATGTTATTTATCTTCCTGCATTCTCCTATTTTAAGATAAAAGGTGATATTTTGTTAGGAAAATAATTTAGTCATAAATGCAATGTAATCACAGTTTAAAGACTGGCTCCACCAGAAGAAATAAATGAAAAGCTTTTCAACTTGAAGCATACATGTAAGCTATAAAATACATGCATGAAACCCAGGGAAACTTAGTAATTCAATTAACTTAGGGTAAGTATTTGCTTTTTATGTCTTCACTGATAGAGAAAACATATTTGAAAGAATTTTCATCTCTCAATATAGAAGCTGGACAGCCTTAACATGGAAAGTTATTTTATTTGCAGTAGAATCTTTAAATATATGAAATTTAATGAAGGCAGATAATGGTTGGAGGTTATTTTCTTTTGATTATTACTTTATGGAAAAATCACAGCAAAGTAAAAAATTAGTTACAAGGAATGGGGAGCAAGACTTTTCTTTGCCTGTCATAGTATCTGCTTTGGTGAAGAACCTTTACAGAAGATACATGGGGATCATATAATCCATTTACATGAAGGCATTACAGTGGGTGACTTTTATGGATAGCAGAATGCATTTTAGATTGCCAAACATAGCACTGACTAGCTTTTATTTCATAATAATTGCCTAAGACAGATCAGAAAGTTTAATTTTAAAAAATTATAAGTATAACATTACAAATATAAAATACTATCCATTGATTTAACCTCATTAATCGAAAGATAATGAAATCACCTAAGCAACACATGACTGTATTTACATAGTATTTACATTGTATTAGGCATTATGAGTAATCTAGGCATATTTTAAAGTATGCAGGAGATAATTTAAAGTATATAGGAAGTATGTAGGTTATATGCAAATACTATGCCATTTTACATAAGGAACTTGAGCATTCATGGTTTTTAGTATCCACCAGAGATCCTGGAACTGATCTCCCATGGATACTGAAGGACAACTATACTTTATGTTTATTATCTTATTCAATATTATTTTCAATATCAATTTCAGAAGACAAATGAAAATCAAATAGGAAAAAAAGATTTCACAGCTTATGAGAGAATGCCTGAATTCAGAACTTTTGCTTTTTCCACTATATGATGCTAGTGGAGGATGAAAACATATGCTCTTGTTAGCATAAAACAGTATATAATTTCTAGTTTTATTACATTTTAGCTTAAAACAGGGGCTGTACTTAGGTATTTCTCCTAATGCTATCCCTCCCCTTGCTTCCACTCACTGACATGTCCACATGGGCACAGGGAGGGGAACATCACCCACCAGGGCCTGTTGGGGAGTGGGGGTAAGGGGTGGGATAGCATTAGGAGAAATACCTAACATAGATGACGAGGTGATGAGTGCAGCAAATCACCATGGCACGTGTATACCTGTGTAACAAACCTGCAAGTTCTGCACATGTATCCTAGAACTTAAAGTATAGAAAAAAAAATCTTGGAGTACAATAATAAAGATCCTCAGGGCCCCAGTAGCAGGACTCTTCCAGACTGGTTCTCTATTTCTTTGGTGGAGGGAAAGAACTATCTTTAAGCAAACGCTAACAAGAAAATTAATTCATACATTTTGGGGGCAATAAGCAAAGAGCAAAACCTGTATTATTATAGCATATACTGTAAAATAGCCCATCAATATTCACTTACATTTTTATTATAGTTCCATTAAATATTTCTATGTGTTAGATACTGAGAAAACAATCAAAATTAAAACAAGACCAAAATTAAAATTAAAAAATATGTATTTTTTCTCAGATAGATAAAAAGTTAGCAGGTAGTTTCTCAGGCAGTTCATCTCCAAGTAAGAAAAATAGCTAGACAAGCAACTAAAACACCACAGTCTGAGGAAAGTATAGTGGCCTGTGGCATTTCAGTGTAGGATGTGACTTACTCCTACAATGGGCTTGGGGAAAAGCTCGAAGAAGAAATCCTGGTTTCACAGCACAGATTCGAAGCATGAAACTGAAGGCAGATAGGGGAAACTTAAATTTAGGGAAGGGTACATCATACATGGAAATAAGTATGAGAAAAGCTTATTTAGGAAGCAGAAAACCTTTTAAGTAATTAAGCAGAGAGTATAAATTAGCATATGTTAAGAAATAAATCTGGAGATGTAGGCAGATGAGACCTTAAAGGGCACTACATATCATGCATATAGACTTGGAACTTTGGCCCATAGGAATCTGAAAAACACTGAAGCATTTTTAGAAAAAGGATAACATGATAAGATTATTTTAGAAATAAGAACCTCCTAGTGTTTTGGAGAAAACACTGAATCTTGTCAAAGAGACTGGAAATACCAATATAAGTACTAGCATAACAAAATTAGAAAAATATAGTTTGTATAAAAATGTCACTTGCAATATTTTCATGTTTTTTATTTTTTACCAAAAATACAATTATACTTCATATATATTTGGTCTACTTGATTTCCATTTAATATATTCTGAAACTTTGTGCCCCAAATACATTGTTAGCCTATCATTATTAATGACCTGTATATACACATATACTGTCCACAATTTATCAAGTCAACCAAAGTAAGTATGGACTGGGTGTGTATGTCTATTTATTAAAAAAACGTTCTCCTTCAACTATAAATAACTTCAGAAGTTAAAGTAATGCTGCTTTGAAAATAACACTGTACTTTCTACTATGATAGAACTTCTCTTCAAAGAAACACTGAATCCCCATTTTAATGAATATCATACCTTTCTGAGAAACTATGACACATACATAATTAGTTATGAAGCCAAACTCCTAGAATTTGAATTTCAATTCTCATTACAGTAAGTCTTCTGTTATTTTCACTGGAACATAATTGAACGGTTGAATATTAAAAAGGATAAGAAGAAATAGAAGAATAAAAAGAAATAGGACACTATATGTTCAATAAGCAATTCCTTAATATATGGTAACTTCATAAATTCAAAATGTTTTAACTAAAGAATTAATACCTAGAAATGTTCTTTATTTAGTGATTATCGAATGTATAATATCATAGGCTTTGGAACAAGATAGTGATCTGAGATCAGGAAGGTTCAACTGCTGTACATTTTGGGAGGCTAGTTGACCTCTCTAAATCTTAGTGTCTTCAAATAAAAAGCAAACGCAGAAACACACACACAATCTCTCTTTTCCTCCTCTTTCTCTCTCTAACCTTGTAGAATTGTTTCAAAAATTAAATAAGATATAATACACCTGGCATTGTGGCCCGCACATAGTTTGACATTCGGTAATTCTAGTTCTCTTTCCTTTTGTCCTCCAATTCTTCTGCACATAAAAATTTAATAAACTGTATTACATTTGACCATTATCTTAGAAGCGAGGGCCTGGTGCCATTTCTAAGTACAGTACAGATTCTCTCTGTTCTTACCTGGTGATAAAGTGCTTCAGGGTAATCCTGAGTCATTAATCGAAATAGGGCAAGTAAGGCCCAGCCAAAACTGTCAAAATTTGTGAAGCCTTGATCAGGATTTATGCCAGCTTTTACACACACATATCCTTCAGGACACTGACTAAAGAAGACAAAGAAAAAGACTGCTTACTGTTAGGTGACTTTCAGATTATGGCCAAATCATAAATATAGAACATCTGTCCTGAATAATAGAGAACTCCCTCTTCCACGGGGAGAGTAGTAAGTCTCCCAAACAATTTCCTGCTAAAAAGTTGCCAGTGAGTTAGATTTTATGTTGATACAGCGAATGGTGTTAATTAAGCAAAAATAAAAAGGGGCCTCAAAAGTGATTTTTTGCGAAGCCATTTTTTGTATTTTTGTTTTTTCATTGACAAAAACTGTATATATTTGTGAAGTACAACATGCTATTTTGAAATATGTGTGTATGGTGAAATGAACAAATGGGGCTAATTAACATATGTGTATATTACATACTTATATTTTTGTGTGTGTGGTGAGAATACTTAATATCTATCATCTTACCATTTTCAAGAATAAAATGCCTTGTATTAACTTATCTTTACCACTCCAATATTAAAGGGGAAATATCTGAACATCAGAGTGAAGGTATAACTGATGGATAATAGTACTGATAAAAATACAGCTGCAATGGTTGAGGTTACAATTTTCCAATGATTTCATCTCAAGCCCTTAGAGTCCATTATTTAATGGTGAGAAAACATTTATTGTATCAATAATTTATATGCAGTATTTGCACATGGGGAGGCAGATCAAATTAAATATTTATTTTATTTCCTTTCAGGGAGTCCTCATACTTCTGTCTACTTAGGGGCTTTGATGCTGTGTTCAATTATTACAGTAGTGGCCCAATAAATAATGCTTCCTCTCACCATGGCCTTGTGTAGTTCTCTCTCACATTATTTTGGGTTTAGTCATGAGACTTGTTTTAGTTTTAAGGGAACAAGGAGAGGTTTAAAAATCACCTGTGCATCGGGACTTGTTAAATTGCTGACCCACAGTATCTGAACAAATGAAGTTTTGTTGTTGTCTTGTGTTGGGATAGTTTACCATGCAGCCAAATATGACTGCTGCAGAAGAAATACTGCATGACTTTCTCTTCTTGCCTTGAAATTTGCCATTGTATCATGAATATCCATGACCATTATCTCCAAAATGTATTTCAGGTTATATTTGATTTTGGAATATACATAAAAGGAATTAGCTGAAATGGGATGGAACAGATACAAAGAGATGGGTTCACCATTTGGATATGAGAATAGAATGGAAGCCCAGCAGGAGCTAGGCAAAAAAATACGTGCTGAGGCTGGGCGCAGGGTGCAGTGGCTCACGCCTGTAATCTCAGGTGGATCCCTGGAGCTCAGGAGGTGGAGACTAGCTTGGGCAACATAGTGAAACCCTGCTGTACTAAAAACACAAAAATTAGCCGGGCATGGTGCCACATGCCTGTAATCCCAGCTACTTGGGAGGCAGAGGCACGAAACTCGCTTGAACCCAGGAGGCAGAGGTTGTATTGAGCAAAGATCATGCCACTGCACTGCAGCCTGGGCGACAGAGCAAGACTCAGTCTCAACCCAAAATATATATACATATATGCATGTGTGTGTGTGTGTGTACATATATATATGCTGCACAAGTGAGAAAATATCTAAATCCCCTGAATTTAGCTAAACCATATAACTAACTCATGCTCTCCTCCCCCATGTGCCTTTTGCACCACAATGTAAGAAAGAGCTGAGTTTACAGATGGTTGCTAAATCATCTCAGCTGAGCAAAGCAACACGGGGGAATTACGTGCCTCACACACTGCTGAGAAGTGCCCTGTTTCCACTTTCTGAATTGGAATTTTCATCTGAAATTATAGGACAATGAGACATAACAGTTTTGTCATCTCATTGAAGAATTATTTTGAAATGCAATTTTAAGAAGGCGCTTTTTATTAATGTAAATTATAGCCAGAAAAACATATAAGATAGTAAGTGAAATATCAGCATATCTTTAATATTTCTTTTCTCCCAAAACTTCTTTCCAAAGGATAGATTTCTATTGTCTTTCTTGGTCATTTTTACTACCTCTGGAGCACTCTTGAAAACAAGATTCTTATTTAAGTCTCGGCTCTGCCATTAACTAGCATCTTGACCTCGAGGAAATCATTGAATTAGTCTGACTATTGCTTTTTCTGTAAAATTAGATGAATAGTATTTCACATTGCATACTTCTGCTATGGTCTGAGTGTTTGTGTTCCCTCAACATTCATGCTGAAATTCTAACTCCCAAGGTGATTAGGAGGTGGAGCTTTTGATAGGTAATTAGGTCACGAGAGTGAAGTCTTCTTGAATGTGATCAGTATCTCCAGAGAAGAGGCCTGAAAGAAACCTCTGGCCTCTTCTGCCATGTGAGGACACAGCAAAAAGGTACCATGTATGAGCCAGAGGGCAGGCCTTCACCAGACACCAAATATGCCCAGCACCTTGATCTGGACTTCTCAGCCTCCCAGACAGTGAGTAATAAATTTCTGTTGTTTTTAAACCAACCAGTCTATGATATTTTGTTAATGCGGCCCGAGTAGACTAATACAACTCAGTATGGTTTTGATGATGAACTGAGATAATACAATTAAATGGGAACCAAAAATAAAGGCAATGGTCCTTCATTAAGTACCATTGACAGGTGATAATGATTTAATAGAAGAGAACAAATACCACTTACCCAGCATCTGTTCTGTTGCCACAAAGGAGAGCATATCTTTCTCCTTCCAAATAATAAAAGTTTTCTGTTTCTGAAAAATAGGCAAGAAATGATATTCTATATCTAATCATGAGTTAGCAGCACATTGGAAGTCCATTTGGATCTCTGCAGAAGCTAAAATCCCTTTCTGCAGTTGAGAAGAAAAGAGCAAATATCCTGGCCTTTTTAACCTAGCATCTGATACACAAGCCAAAGCCTTTGGGAATCTAGCAAGATGTTGAATGTTCAACGTTTCTAGGAAAACTGCTTTGCCTTTAACAAAAGTTTCAATTTTTGATATATGCGGCAAGGTGATTCTTACCTCGAATGTAATATGGGTTTCCAGTTCTGTTGTGCAGGGTTTCATTTTCATTCTCTTGGGGCCATCGAAAACATTTATGTTTCAGGTTACCCATGAAAAGCCCCATCCCAATTAGAGAAAATATGCTCAGAAAAAACAGAGTTAGGATAATGACACCAGTAAGTTTCTTCACACAGCAGGTCAGAATCCCTACAAGGGACTTCAGACCTGGAAAGAGAAACATTTGTTTTTAAACTAATATAATACCTTAGAAAAGCACTATTGGCAAATCTCTCCCATAGCAACTGCAGACTCCATTGAAATCAACAGTTTTATCTTATAATGTAATTCTAATTATTTGGGTCTCATAAAGAAAGTGAATAATAAATGAAGTGTTGAGGTTTATGTATTATTGCTAATTTATGACACCTAACAAAATAATTCAGGTACACTATTTAAAATTATTTGTTTGTTTCTCTTTACAAAGAAAAACAATCTCCCTCTCTTGGTTATCACGTGTCATACCAACCTCCAATATTTATAAGCATAAGTAAAGGTGTAAGGTTATAAATCAAAATTAAATTGTTCTTGAAAAAAGAAATAGTTTGAAAGAGCAGTATTCTATATTATTCTTTAATCAACTTCATAAGAATTCAATTTTGTGAGCTAATTAAAGAAAATTATGAGAATTTCAATAAGTAGGAATGAGAATTACACAACGGTGATCTATGTAAACTGTATTTATATCAAAATACTAATAGAGAATTCAAACTTAAAGCTGGCTTTATTTAACGATATACATTTTTCTAATTATAAGTAACATGCTGAATTCTGAGAATAGAAAGAAAGAAAAAACAAAAATCACATAATCATATCTCATAGAATAATTATTAATTTTTTGATGTGTAAACTTTTTTCTCCCCTCCCTCCCTTTTCTTTTTCAATTCTTCTCTTTTTAGTATCCTAATAACTGCTTAGCATAATATGAGTGAAAATATACTAACTCTGTGATGTTAACTAAGCAAGTAATCAACATTTCTATGCCTTAGTTTTATAATTTTTTAAAGTGGAAATAGTACCTACTTTCTATCTTATTGTGAGAACTGAAAACAATTCTTTTGAATGACCTCAAATGATTAGATTTCTTGAGTAAAATATGACAAGGCTGAAATAAAGTCATTTTGTGACTACGGAAATGTGATAATCTAGATTAAACATACAATTTTAATTTGACATCATAATAAAATACATGTTTATAGCCTCCTTTTGCCACTTAGAATTATATTATTCTTTTTATTATGAGCAAATCTTTTCAAAGTATTATACCAGATATATAATAGAATTTCTGTGTCAAATATGCAACAGTGTTTTAGCGTTGATACATTTGTTCACATTGTTTTTGAGAGATGTTGAACTGATGTAAAAATCAGACTATAAGCCTTCACTAAAACTGGAAAATTTCAAAATATTTTTGGCAGTTTATTAGAAAAAATAAAATCATTTCAATGTAATTTCTGTAGTTAACTATTCTAAACTTTTAAAATAGGTATATTTGCATTGTGTGATTATTTGGTAACTGTCATGAGTCTGTGTGTGTGTATATATATATGTATATATATATATATATATATACATATATATATACATACATATATATATACACAAACACACACACACACATATATATATTATATTTCTTTTTCTTTCTTTTTTTTTTTTTTTTGAGATAGAGTCTTACTCTGTTGCCCAGGCTGGAGTGAAGTGGTACAATCTTGGCTCACTGAAACTTCTGCCTCTCGGGTTCAAGCGATTCTCCTGCCTCTGCCTCCTGAATAGCTGGGACTACAGATGTGCGCCACCACGCCTGGCTAATTTTTGTATTTGCAGTAGAGAAGGGCTTTCACCATATTGATCAGGCTGGTCTTGAATTCCTGACCTCATGATTTGCTCTTCTTGGCCTCCCAAAGTGCTGGGATTACAGGCGTTAGCCACTGCTCCTGCAGAGTCCTTTGTATATTTTTATACTGAAATTTTTTTCATATTGTGTTGGAAATGTTTTTAAGAAGAGCAATTCTTAAAGAAAAATAAATGGCTGTACATATGTATGTGTGTGTGCATGTATATATACATATACACATATATAAAGATAGACATATTTCCATCGTATACTCAGTTTCTAGTGGAGCTTTTAGTGCTGACATTTTGTTTCATGGAAAAAAATGTCACCATCAAATTTTTATAGAATTAAGTTTGTTAATAGTTTTCATTATTATATACTAATCAGATTTTGTTAGAAAGTTCTGGGCCCTACGCCAGTTTTGATCTTAATCTTCGTGTATAACTTCCTCCTTCTTTTAAATTTTAGCCTCCATTTTGCTATAGAGTTTAATTGTATTTCTGACTTCATATTAAAGTCTCTGCCTCGATAAAAAATTTTAAACCAATTGCATTTATTTTCATAAATTAGGTTTACATTGGAATACACCTTTACTTTTGATTTCTATATTCCCCTTATTATTTACTGTTTCTTTTCCTCTTCAATACATTTGCTGTGTCTCTTTTTTCCATTAGTAGTTTAGATAAACCACATTTTGAGAGCTTATATCCAATTTATGTTTCTATTTTGAAATAAGATACAAATCTCTATGTCAATAAGACTGTATCTACTCAGTCTCACCACATAAGGCAAGAAAATAACTGTATTTATTTTCTCACATTTCTCTATTGTTACTTCTCAGTTTTTGTTAATAACTTTTGACCTAGTTATAATTGTTGAATTATGTATTTTTATCACATATTATCTATCATGATTTATAGAAAGGATCAAATTCAAATCCTTACAAAGGCTTGCAAGGAAGCATAAATTCACACAGAGTTGAGAGGACCTGGATGAATCCACCTGACTTGAAGTGGCAGCTGTTCCTCACCCACAGCAGGTTGTTGCCATTCATAAATGTAAGTGAACCTATCCTGACAATTCATCCAAGTTAAATTGGATTTCAACATAAAATTATTAAATTTTAATAATATTGGCATCTATTTTAAAGTTTTCTAAAATACAAATAAAATACGTCTCTAGTTCAAGAAGGATCCACAGATATCCATGTGGTAACTTCTAATTCATAATATTTGCATTCCGTTTTGAAGCTCACTAATAGTAATTTGCATTCCATTCTCTGCTGAAATGGTTTCAGAACTCATTGCAATTACTTTTAGAACTAAATCCTCTCATTGTGAAATATTTTACTTTCATACTTATTTTTTCAGCAGATATTCTGAAAGCATACACATCTACAGTTTCAGAATTCTTGCACAGCTGAGAATATCCATTTGTTGACTATACATACAATTGACAGTCAAGTATAGAATTCTAGTGTCTCAACTTCCCTGCCTATACTTTTCCCTAAGCTCTCAAACACCATTAAGTTTAATGTTAACATGAGATCTAACAATGACCTGTCCCTGATATATGTTTCTCACTTTTTTGCTTGAGGAATTTATAATACTTTTATTCTTTAATATCTTACATTTATAACATTTGATAATATGTCTAAGTATATATTATAGTTTTGTTTATCTACTATAAGCTGATCTCTTTCATTTGTAGGGTATTTTTCCAGTTAAAAATTTTTTAATTTTTTCCTACTGTAAACATTTTAATAATATATTTATTTTGGTCTGTTTTCAGGACCACCATTTATGCATAGGATGGAATTCAATTTTTTCTCTTACATTAATCCACTCCATTTTTCAGTTCTAGTGTATGAATACAGAACTCCTCTAGTGTTTCCTTATACAAGTGTGTTGTTTGATGCGTGGATAATACTATTTTGCAGCTTCCATTACCACCGAATATTCATCTAGGGTAGTATAATTTTTATCACATTTTTGTCTTAAAGTTAGTTATATTTGCCTATATTACTATGTCGCTTCGTCTTCTGTTGAGAGAATCTAGGTTTTCTTCTCTGTTGGGACTACAAAAAGATAATTTATTATATATGCTTCTAATTTTAAGCACATTTATTTTAAAAGAAGATACTTTATTTCTATTAAATATGTTTCTCTTTCTATATTGCAAAATATTTCCATACAGTCCATATTGCTGGTATGTGCCTACTATATTCTCCCTTGCAAAAAAATAAAAGTGAGAGGTCCCTTCTAGCCTATAGGCTTCTAACTCTAGTGAATGAATTCTTCTTTTATTATTATAATTTGAATTCATCTGATTTATTTAATAATTTTTACCTCTAGTCTTAAGATGAAGATGCAGGTGAAATATGTGGGGAGTAATAAGGGAGCTAGAGCTGTGAAAAATCCCGCCAGGTTAACTCTCACTATTTGATTCATTCACTAGATTTGGTAAAGCTGCCATCCAATGGACTGCTTTTATTAAACAGCTTTACTGAGATATAATTCACAAGCCTTACAATTCACCAGCTTAATGTGCACAAATCAATGTTTTAGTATATTCACAGATTAGGAATTATCATACTTTCCTATCTTTTTTCTCCTTTGTTCTGCCTGAACTACAAATACATAGCCTACATATATCTAGCCTTCTTTCTGATCTATGAAAGTTGTCTGTAGACTTTGTTTTTGCTTTTATTATATTCCTCCTTTGCTTTCGTGATACAGCTATATCATAACACTTCTGACTTGCAGCTAAACGTTCTGGGTAGAATTGTTCCTATCTAACTGTTCTTATTTACTCACAATAATAAACTAGAAGGTGTTGGTGTGCTTCTGCTAGAATGTCTTTAGAAATGGGAGCTGTAAATTAGTCTTCAGCATGGGAGCTGTAAATTAGTCTTCAATGTGGTAAAGTTGCAACCACACTGATGGAAGATAAATTTTGTGGCACGTGAAATGCACCTTCTCCAAGCACTCAAAGCAAAGGGGAATTCATCATATTTTATATTACTTTGTTCATGTCAACTGGTTTCTGGATAAAATGAGGAAAAGAAAGAAGCAGATTAGACATCTGTCTAGACCATTATTTCTCTCAGAAGTCTAAGAAGAATTTTATAAGTTCATATTTAATTTGTAAGAATTACCAATTAAATATATATTTGATTGATGCCTATGTTTTGGTTTTCTAAAAATCAAGCCTACACCAAATAAATAATAGTGAATGTTTTTCTTCTCCTTCCTAGAGTGACATAAATTTAAAGATCAGATAACTCATTGATTTCAAAGAGGAAACATTATTCAATATTTCCTCTGAACAACACTAGGGAAGTTCAAGCGAATACATGGTAGTATATGAAACAAAATGAGGAAAAGACATTCAGTGCAATTTCTTACCTTGATTTAAAGGAATAATTTTTAAAATTCTCAAAGTTCTTGCAGTTTGAAGCATTGGAATGAAGCTTAGAGGTGAGTATCTTATAATAATTCTGTGGAATTAAATTAGAGTTATTTAAAAGTCAAATTACATCAATGCTAGTTATTTTTGGCTTTTTATGGTTTTGAAACTTATTTTTAAAACCATATATGCAGACATTTCCCTTGATCACATGATTCCATATTGCAAACAGTTTTATTATTGATTGTAAGACAAAGACTGCTACAGTGGAAGGTGGCCAGGTAATTATTAATCTATAAACTTAAATTATGAGAGTTTATAAAAGTTTGACACTGTGAATACACTTAATTTCTTATCAAACATTCTAGACTATGTTCATAAATCTTTTGTTATCTAATTGCTGAAAAGATAGTTACAATAAAAAATGAAATTCTAGTTTTTTAAGGAATAGATTCATTTTATTTATTTAGACTTATGATGATGATGATGGTAATTATGGAGATGATATGAGAATAAAGATGAAGAGAGGATGAGGATGAAGATGGTGATGATATTGACGATGACGGTGATAATGATGACCATTATGATGGTGATGGTGATGATGGTATAAGTCAGACTGTGTATTGATTAAGGGAACAGACTCTGAAGCCAGACTGCTTGTGTAAAAATCCAGGCTCTACCATTAACTAACTGTGTGACACGAGCAAATTATTTGAATCTTTCTTGCCTCAGTTTCCTCAGTTGTAAAGTGGGCTTAATAACACTTCCTGATTAAGAGGGTTTTTTGAGGGATTTAATGAATTAACTTACATGAAGTACATAGAAGAGCACCTGGAACATAGTAAGGGCTCTGAAAGTGTTAGCTAACAGCAACAGCAAAACAGCAAAGACAATGGTAACAAGAGTAAAAGTAGTGATGGTAATACTTACAGTAATATGAGACACTATTTTAGAATGCTTACAATATAGCAGACACTGTTTATGCTCTTTATAAATGTTATTTTTAAAACTGACCAAAAATCTACACATAGAAAAACATTTTAAATTATTTTTAATAAGATTTTTATGCCAATAATGATTTCCATAGCTAAAAAACAGAATACATTAAATAGAAGTATTAAAAACTATACATGAAATTGTTAGAATTGTCTGAAGCATTCCAGAAAATCTGTGTATGTGCTGGGTGTTGAAGATACCTTATTCTGGTCTCTAGCATATTTACTGGTCTTAAACAATGTAGCTACATGTCATGTAGGTTGGGAATCGAGAATCAAATCTGCTAGAACCTTCTCCTAAGTATTCATGAGATTCTCTGCTCACTTATCACTAAAAGGCACACTTAAAATGCACAAATTCAATCATTATTATTCTTGCTCCAAATAGAAAGCAAAAAACAATCCACTCCTTTCATTTTTATTGCATCTTCTGAGGACTAGGTCAGAGGCAGCTGAAAGAACTCACTATAACTTTGAAGTATTCTTCACTTGCAGACTACCTGCAGGCAGAAATTTCTGTAGACATCAACTATTTTTTATGAAAGCATTTTCTGAGCAAAACATTAAAATAGACTCAATTTAAAGAAATACTCACTCAAACACAGTTACGCTGAAATCAAGCCAGTTCCATGGATCACCAAGGAAGGAAAAAGATCCTGCCCAGACACCTCTTGCAAAGAGTTTTACAAGTATTTCAAATGTGTAAATTCCAAGCAAAGTATTTCTGCAGAAATTTTTTTTCAAATAATATTAATGGTGAGAATAATACATTGTCAGCTCTGAAATACCATGTCTATGATAACTAGCTAGCATTTAGGAATACGTCATCAGAACAGTGAGAGCAGGTCTACTTGGTAGGCCAAAACAAACCAACCACCAATAAATTAGACAACATTCAGGAAAGCAAGTGGACCTTGAGCCCTAGCTCAATGCTTTAAATAGGATTTCTAGGGTAGGTTGTGTCTTATGGCATTTGCCATTACATTTGACTATTAAATTTTTTTGTTACTGTAGCCATGTAGTATAATCTGAACTCAGGTAGCATGATGCCTCCAGCTTTGTTCTTTTTGCTTAGGATTGCCTTGGCTATTTGGGTTTTTTGGTTCCATATGAATTTTCTTTTACAGGAACATGGATGGAGCTGGAAGCTATTATCCTTACCAGATACAGACAATGGAAAACTAAATACCACATGTTCTCACTTAGAAGTGAGAGCGAAATGATGGAACACATGGACACGTAGAGGGGGACAACATACACTGGGGCCTTTTGGAGAGTAGAGGGTAGGATGAGGGAGATGATCACAAAAAAGTAACTAATGGGTACTAAGCTTAATACCTGGGTGATGAAAAAATCTGCATAAAAAACCCCATGACACAAGTTTACCTATGTAACAAACCTGCACCTGTGCCTCTGAACTTAAAATAAGAGGTTAAAAAAAAAAGTTTTCAATAAATCCTAGCTGAGAGGTGATAGTTTTATGTATTATGTAGGTAAATGATAAAAACATCAAATATCAAATTTGCTCTGTATAGGGATTACACAATAAGTAATAATTATCATTAAGGGAATGTGTAAGATCTAATTTTATTATGTACATATTCAAGGATTTTTTTATGCTGAATAATGTTATAGTCACCTTCCCAAATCAACTAGTTTTAAGAACAATATTAAAGATCAAAAGGTAACTTCAAGAAAGCCTTTTCCCCAGAAAATTTAACAAGTCTTTTCATCCTTACAGTTCAAAGCAAGTCAGACTACTGGTATGTCTTAGGAAAGAGAGGAGTAGAGCAGAAAGGAAGAGAAAGTGATTTTCTTAATGAGTGGAAAGGACTGAAAGTTACTTGAGTTAGAAGTAAATCAGGAATGAGATTTCAATAGCAAATAAGATGGGAAGGAAGAGCTGAAATATTATCTTAATTAACAAGTATTAAATTTATTATAATATAAAATATAATGTATTATATAATTCAATGTTATGGAAATAAAATGTAAACTATTAAAAATATATAATTATATATAATATTATATGTAATGTAATTATATAACTTACTCTACTACTGGTCTCCATTTTGGCAAATTAGTCAGGGACATAAATATGCAATCAGTCAGGACGCTAATTAGAATAATCAGCCGGAAAAAGGTAGCTTATAGTCAAGAAATAATAGATAATAAATAATATTGGAAAAGATATATTTCTATAAAATCTATTTGTATACAATGAGCTAAAATATTTTCTTAAATGTTGAAACAATATTAATATTTTTGAACAATGGGCATTAATATTTGTTAATATTTACTATTGTATTAGAAAATATACTTTATATGTATTTTCAAATATGGAACACTTGATGAAGTATAATCTAGATTTCAGATCTTTCCTCTCTTCTCTGGTAGGCATTTATTGCTATAAATTTCCCTCTCAATACGGCTTTAAAAGTGTCCCAGAGATTCTGGTAAGTTGTGTCTTCATTCTGGTTGGTTTCGAAGATTTCAGTATCATCTAACATGAGATATAAACTCAAAAAAGAAAAATATGCAGAAATAGTTGAATTCAGTATAGTTGCATTTAATGTCAGCACAGTTTAAAGTCAACAAGTCAACAGAAAAGGATATGGATGTACCAAAACCTTGATAGTTGTTCCTCTAACATAATTGAAAGGAGACAAGGTACACAAGATGGAAGCAGCATTGAATCTGAAGATTGTTCTGTTTTTATTTAATACTATGAAAGTCTGTAAGAAGAAAAGTGATCAGGTGAAATTAGAACTCAGAAACATAATCTCATCAATTATGTAACATACTGCCCATCAATAATCATTATAGTCTTGGACTCTAACAGCTATACTTTTCTTTTTTATATGATTTTATAGACTAAATAAAATGGAAAGATTTTAGCTGTATTCCTTCATATTTAGGCTTACCTGTCTACCATTTTGTCAGTGGCATCACCACTCCTCCAAGCTGAAAATCTTGGCATTATTAGTCAGTCAAATCCTGCTTCTTCTTCTCAGCTTTGTTCTCTCTGTCTTCTCTTGACTTCAGGCCTGGATTACTCTCTCTCTTATTTCATCTTTCTAATCCTGTCTCTTCCATGCAGTCATCATTTAGAAATCTGCTGGGTCAACGCTACCTAAACATTACACTCATTGCTGCAGTCCTTTGATCACCACATTAAAACCATGTTGACATCTCCATTACCTCAGCTCATATCTCACAACTTGCAACAGCTAAGTTTCCAGTTTTGGAATCACTTTCTCTTTTCCCCCTTCCAGAATCATTCTCTGATCTTGCCTACACACAGGTCTTTCCTTTGCCTTATTAAAACTTTGAAGTGCTCTTTAAGCTGTAACTCAAATTCTGCATCCTTAATGATTCTTTTAGCTTCATTGGTGCACACCGATCTCTGATTTCTAAATATAATTATTTTCACATTTAGCATTTTGTGCTTGTACTGGAGTTGTACATAGAGTAGTATGTGCCTAAATTCATTCTGAATATAAGGAGTAAGTGTATGCATGTATGAATGAATAAAAATGATAAATAACATATGGATTGTATTTACCTTTCTTACTTCTGAGAACTCATCATGTTGAACATTTTAAGTTGTTCAGAATATTCTAGGCATTTATAGATATTTTATAATTGATAACCACAAATGGACAATCATCATGCTCCCTTAAAATATTTCACTTACATTAAGGCATACTAATACATATATTATGTAAAGTAATCCAAAATATACTACCTAGCCAAGTAAGATACCAGTTTTGATAAAAATCTCCAATATGTGTGCTACCAAAATGAGTTATCTTATGCAGTTCTGTATAATTTTCCTATCTCAATTACATTTTCTGTATGTCTGGAAATAAAACAATAAAAATGTCATCAAAATAATCTCAATTAATTCTCACATTTTTTTTCTCGTGGTAGTATGGGTCCACATCTTCCAAGGGCTCTGACACCATTCCTCGAGAAAGGTTTCCATAAGTAAATGGAAGCTCTTTGCCAACTTCCAAGTCAGTATTTGGCTTTAAATCTTCTTCTTCATGTTCCTCATTACGTGTTTTAGCAATACGCTGTTGTATATGTTCAAAAGACTCTCTAGTGAAGGGAACAAGGCCCTTAGGTTCTAGTGAAGCCAACATTTCCAATTTTGTACCTGCAAAAAATTCTATATTAAAGTTGGCTATATTAATAAAAGCAAAATACAAAAGGTGAGGTCATGAAAAATAGAGACCAGTAAACTGAATACATGCATTTAAAGAATATATTCCTTAGTTTTGTAGAAATCTAAGTCATCCTGAGTTTTACTGTACTTAATATCAAACTTAATTTGTAACTTCATGAGTAACTCAATCTGTTTAACTTATTCATCTTTTTAACACTCTTTTACTGAAATCTACATTTCAATTTCTCCATTCTAATAAGAGATCTTTTTTTAGAAAGCTCTTTTTTTTTCTAGAGATCTTTTTTCCTGGCAAATCCAGTCATTTCCCTGTGAGACATATTTAACAACTGACTACACTCTTCTTTAAACTTACCCTTCATTGGCTCTATACCCTACTCTTCCCCATCTCTTTCTGTATCTCGATTACTTTTCTTAAATCAATTTTAACATGGGTCAAATTTTAACCCAAATTTCAACTCTGATATCTCTTAAGGTTTTGCCTTCTTCCTCTGTTATATCTATCATTCTGATGAATGCATGGGCAAACAGAGTTTTAATTACTCTTCATATACAAATATTTACTAAGCACATGTGAATATTTCCCAAAGGCTTTCTTCCCCCAGATGTCTATATAGTAACTTCACCAGTGGCAGCAACTTAACAGGTAAAAACAAAATTCATTGTCTTTCTGTATCACTAGAATTACTCTTTAACCTCTGAGCCACTGTAAAAATAAAAACTCAAACTAATTACCTTGAAAATTATTCATGGCATTTTTCTATCATCAATCCCTATACACAAAATAATTTTCTTTCAACAATTTTCTACGCATGCTCTTAGCCAGGAGGCCGAGAAGTGCAGTCAACAATTTTCTATTATGAATCTTGAATACTATTTATCTATATACGCCCTTGAATGTAATCATTTTTGTAATTCTATATTTGGGATACTCTCGTAGTTTTCACACATTTCAACTCTAGTCTTAGATATAGGATCTAGTCTTTGAAGTAGGTAACTATTTCAAATTATCCTATAGGCAATTCAAAGTGCTGTTCATTAAATATAATTTCATTAATAAATTCCCCATTCATCAACTTTACTCATTTTTCACATATGCAAATATTTTATTTTACTAATTTGTTCCTGTCCAATTCCTGTCAAAATGTACTCTTCCAATGATTCTATTCAATATCAAATGATTAACTTTTCTTTATTTGTTCACATAAACCCTCTTTGTAATTTTATTATTACAACTAAAGATAACAAATTTTGTATATGATATTGTGGCATTTTCCATCTGTGTCTTTTCTCTCACAGTGCTGGAACTAGCTGAATTACTTTTATAAGATTTTCCCAAGACAGAAATCATCCAACACGTATATATACATACATATGTTCTACTTCAGAATTTTTCACTGTTATGCAAAAGTAAGTTAATACTTTAACACATTATTTGTCTATTAATTAAAAGTAAGCAAAAGATAAGTTATTTAATATTATTGGGACACCACTCATCGCAAGAATCAGACTTCAACTGCTAGCATAAATAAATGAAGGGCAGGATATATTTTAAATATAGAAAATGCAATCTTATAGACATTCAAGGAAAGAATACATAGTACATTTCTGTGTCATAAATTTACTATAGAAAACAAAAATGAGAAGTGAAGATGAAAATAAAAATTGGGATGCCTACTTATACCTTTCATGGAATCCAGTTTTCTGGGTTTTGCTTTGCTTTTGATGTCTGCTGCATTCTACTTAAAGAATGGCATCCTTTTCTAACTTCTAAGAATGCACATAGACTAAAAATATTGACACTCTTAACTTTATTTGGTTTTTCAGTTTATGTTTTCACCATATACCTGTAACATGTGTCTGAAAAAATAGGTAAATAAAAATATGCTTTAATTGACTGATCCCAGACTGTGGATTCATTTACAGTTGGTTCAGTCATTTGCGATCAAAGACAAGAATATTTTTGCAATAGAAGTGGCTTCTTTCACCCAAGTCCTTCAACAAATGTTTCAGGGATATGGTACAAGGAAATTTTAAAGGGAAGAATATGGACTAGGAAGGGCAACATATATCTACTTACAGCTGTCTTCCCAGACTAATGGTGTAAAAACTCACCTTAAAATTTACTTATTTCCAAATATCTTGCTCAATATCATGCACATAACTGAGACATCAGAAGCTTGCTAAGATTATTTCTATTTATACCATATGCACACATATGCAAACATGCATATGGTCACATTTCACATATTAAACTTTATCGAGGGGAGCCAAGATGCTCTGAATAAGTACAATTGTGAGTATGGAGCTAGATAGCTAAGTTTTCTCTTACATATGAAATCTCTTTTCCTTTAAAATAACAGCCTGTCAAAATATTTTTTACACAGAGATCCCTGAATATATATTAAATAATTTTTAAGTAACTTATTGGTTATTTTTATAAATGGTCCTTATGATGTTATGATAAAATATGTGATGCTCCCAAAGGCACTGCTGAACGATCCTGTTGTGCTTTTAGGCTTTTGTTTCCTGCCTTAGCAATCAACTGTGACTTGACACTGTCTTGCCACTTCTAATCTCCAAGTTCTATGTGGAAAGAGTATCTAAATTTCTGGGTAAAGAACTAAAGATCATTGAACCTCTTCAAAGAGAAAATTCATGGGCTCTGTGATAGTTACTGGCTGCTCACGGACATTTTTCTCTTTACATGAACGAACCTTATTTGTGCTCTACTTTCTCACCATAAGCCTTGATTATTAAATAAGGAAAATGAAGTAAAATACATGTAATTGAACATTAGTAAGTCAGTTTATAAAATGTCTCACAAGATAAAAAAAAAAAAAGATGTGCTAGACGGTATTAAAATAAGCCTATATTTTTGTCTAAAGGCTGGTGGCCAATGAATACGACATATCCAGTTTATCTATATTCTATATGACTTATTCAAAATACCAACAATTTAGTTTGTGATATAGAAACAACCTAGTAGAAACACATTAAACAAATAAAATCATGAACTTTGAACTTAGACCTACAGTCAAATCCTAAACTCTGTTACTAATGTTCTAAGAAACCTCAGTCAAATTATTTAATAATCCTGAACATATTTTCTCTGTCATAAATTGGAATTGCTCCTCAGGTTAAATGAGGATAAATCAAAATAATATGAGTAAAAATACCTAGTACAGTGATTGGCACATAATACATGGAAAATAAATATACATTTTTAACTGTGATAAAATTTGCTGTATGAGAAATGGTGAGCCAAATTTACTAGAGAAAGAATATAATAGGAATACTTGTAAAACTTCAAAAATACCCATCGGCACAAGTACAGCAGAGAAGAGATATGCTTTTGTAACAGAGAAAATTGTCAAGAGATTTTACTTAATAGCAATTGCAATACAAATCAATACTAATTTGTGTCTTCCACAAACACTAATATAATCTCTGTCTGTGTTGATGGAAGATGCAGGAGGCAGTCCTTCTCTACTGTGCTGTTATCTAAGAACACCACACCTAAAAGGCACATACATAAACTGAAGGGTCTTCAAATGGATCCAGTATGTTGACTAAGTAAAATAAAACCATGTACAAATAAGCTAAAAGAACAAAGAATGTATAGTTGAGGGGGAAAAAAACTCAACTACAATCTTACTGTTTCTATGTATCGGAATGGTTCTAACGGGAAAGAGAAATTAGACTTCCATATTGTTCAAAAGGATGAACTAGAATCAATGAGCTGAAGCCAGAAGAGCTTTGGCTCAAGAAAATAAAGATCTTCTAAATAACTGTCAAAAATGAAACGTGTTGATTTGGACATTAGACCTTCCCCTTAACTACCAACACAGAAGCACATACTTCTTGACAAGCAGTGGGATGATTTAAATAGATTGGAACATTCTAAGGTTAAGATCATTGGATTAAATTTGTTGCAGTTTCACATGACATAAAAATCTGACAGAAATATTAGCTAACTAAAACTATGTAGCACTGAATTAACAAAATCAGTATATTTTTTATATTTTTAGGGATCCATTCCGATTACTAACAAATATATTGAACTAATATAAGTTAAGAATATTGACCTTAAAAGCAGACACGAAGAGAGTTTACAAACTTCTTACATGGATGCTGCCATTAATGAAAATGGTTTAAATACCTTCCACTGAAACCGCAAGACCCAATTTGCCAGGCTGTCTTCCCATTGCATAGTCCTAGTATAATACCCCTTTTCTTTTTCTGGTACTATTCCATAAAAAATAAATCACAGACTCTTCATTTGCTACCCGCCCCCCTCCCAGCTATGAGAGCTCAGTAACATCACCCGAGCTTTCCTCATCCGTAAAATTTGGAATCCCTCATATATCTCACAAAGTTTGAAAGATTAAATCAAACCACAAAGAAATTCTGGTCCACAGCTCTGGTTTCATCAGTACTAATTCTGTCTTCCAGCCCAGTCACTTATCCCAGAAGATTGTTTTAGTGATAATTTTGATGTTGAATGCAATGGATTGTTGACTAGATGAATGAATGAAAGGACAGCAGGCATTGCCTTCTGTGATACTGCAAACAAACAAAAAAAAAATGCAAGCACTTATCAAATGGAATTGGCATGCATCCTACTTCTAGATGGTTGAGTGCAGAATGGTAAATTATTAATCATTAAATCATAATTCAGTAAAATCATTTCTGTGGGGAATTTATATAATATGGTCCAGGCACTACACTTTCTGGTGAGCCATCTTAATACAGCACTAAAGTCTGAAAAGTATAGAAAGATTAATAGTTAATCCATCCATTAGACTGCTTTCTGAAAAATTGAATAGCTGAAGTAAGCTTTTGGCAATAATTGTATCACAGTCAATTGTATCAAGTCAAGATTTGGACACTAAAAAATTCGTTGTACCAATATCTTATATTGTTGACTGAAGTGGAAGCCATTCCTGTTTAATATCAGTTGAAATTTGCAGGAGCAGCAGAAGTATGTGGAAATGGGGTGAATTCTCATAGAAAAAATATTTCTTCTTGAAACAGATTTCAAACTTGACTATGAGCCAAAATTTATTATAATCTTTATGGCAATTATGTTTACGGCCATGCTTAAGCAGTACCATTTTTGAAGCACTGGACTAGATGTTTCTAATTAAATTATTTCATTTTCTCACACATCTTCATTATGATGATAAGAATGGGGAGACAGTGTTTGATCAGTTTCATGACTTTTCCATCATTGAATAGCTACTTAGGTGATAAAAATAAATGCTAATCTAGGTGTATTTATATCTACATTTTGGTACACTTAAACTACATTGCAAAAATACTTATAAGATGTACATTTTGGGGGCAAGTGTAAACAATTGATACTTCAGTTTGGCTACTTTAAAAACATCCAAAAATCAGTGAGCTCACTGGGATAATTTAGCCACCAACTTTTACAACGGAGTAGCTGACAGGTTGATGTAAGGTGGGACTGTCTAGTAATTTTCTTTAGGTAAATGTTGTCAAAGTAAAATATTTTCTGTTTTGTAAAACCAAAGGTGAGCAAGCATAGACATTAATTTTCAGGGGACATGGTATTGCCTACCATGGTAATCCACTGTCTAGATTTAGGGAACTCATTATTGTATGAACTGTAGTTGGTGACCTACTGCAGTAGAAGTGAAAGAAAGTATCAGATAGTTTTCCAGCTTCTTATGGATATGAGAGGTGAACACACGACTTTGGCCAATCCAATAATGCACCGACTCAAAATTTTTAATTTAGATCTAAAAACACGAAATAAGAGGGGCAATGGATAATCCATTTTTGCAAGAGAACAGAAGCTTCAGTAGCATTTTGGGAAGCAGTAATATTAATGGAGCCAACAGCAGTCTCCAGTGTCACAGTTTTGCTGGTTAGGACGAGATGTTGTTTATGTCCACTGATCTGGTTTTGCCATTTGACGTTGGCTGTGGTCTTGGCTGCAACTTAGTGCCCTGTCTGAGCACAGACTAGTAAGTATTAGTTTTAATCTATCACATATTTTCATTTCTCCTATGCCAGTTTTGTTACTGTGATTAAGCACAATTTGAACTATTGGTATAATATGAAATCTACATAAAAATTGAATAGTCTGTTTCAAATGTAAGTGAAGAAATAGATACTGAAGTATCAAGTTATTCAATAACTGATTGGGGGAGTTTTTAGAAAATGCTTTCTCACTGGTATATTTACACTTAAGTGGACATTCTGTCAGTCACTGAAATCAGTGTTAGTTCCCACCAATCACTTTTTCTCTCTTTTATGCCCCAATTTCCATAAAGGCTTTGGAGCATAAGACATACTTGAAATTTGGGTTTACTTTTCTTTAACAGGCATTTTAAAGATTGAGTATTCTCTGCCTTCTAGTTATGAAAAGGGCGTGGGTTTTGTTTTGGTTTGTTATATTTATTTGCATAGTTTTGTGTACTTATTATGTTGTATTTGTTTTTCTTGTTGTACTGCATTGTTTGTGGAATACCTGTAGGAAGGTTCAGAACTGGGCAGTTCTCATTATCCCTGGCTCCATGAACTACTCGCATTAAAATAAATTCTAGATGGCTCAATTATTTAAATACAAAATAAAATTTAAATTTAAAACAACAAAACTTATAAAAACAATTATAAGTGAATTTATTTTTAATAATTTAAAATGAAATCCTAGTTTAATGAAGCAAAGTACTGGTTAGGATATGAAAAAAACACTCTGTTTTTGATCATATAAAAGAGTAGATTATTCTTTGTATATTGTATAAAATATTTCTAGGAAGAAATCTGGTACTAAGTTTACAAATTAAAATGCTTACACTTTATCCTAGCAATTTGAGCAAAAGAAACTTGATCCTTGTGTACAAATGTCAAATTTATGTACTTAAATCTGTTTATAGTAGTGTAATTTTGATAGTTAAGAGAAACAGTCAACGTATCTCTCAGGTGCAGCCACTAAAAAAGATTATAGTACATCCTTAAAATGAACTACTGTTTTTTTTTGTTGTTGTTGTTATTCTGTAACTATATTTAATTTTAAAGTTAAATACATATAGAATAATCTAGAAACAGAATCAAGTATTAACTGTAAATAATGTGATTCCTGTTATCTTAATTTTTTAAAACACTAATAGTTTATTTCTAACTTTGTACATAGATAATGGGTCCTGATAGTAAAGGCTAGAAAATCCGGCTCATATGACCGATTGTCATCCATACAGAGAATATAGACTATGAGAAAAGCATCAGCTTAGAAATTAAAGAAAGATAATGTCTTTTCATTTTTTGGTGGGTTTGAGGCACATCTGAAACAACTAAAAGAAAAATTCAGAGATTGGAAATATAAATCTGGAGGTTAATATACAAAATTAAACTGCATGGATGTGGACAGGTTTTACATGCAAATGTAAATAGCTATACTTACAAACATATGAGTGTGTATATAAATATATATCGTATATGGTTATATCATTACATGAATATATAAATAATACATAATTAGCTGAAACCCAGAGAAATAAAAGAACTATGTGTATTTGCAAAATGTGTGAAATTCTTTGTGGAATGATTACTAGGGCAGTATATTGAAAAGCACCTACCTATTAAGATTTATGATTAAAAAATCGACTATATAAGGCAAAAGATTTTATGTATCATCACTAATACATATTTTAAGTGACATGGTTCAAATATTAGTAAGGTATATCACCGTCAAATCTTGGAAGAAATTTGGAAAAAATGACACATTATAAATTAGGAAATCATGATTAAGCATAATCCCTGCCTTCTCAGCCGAAATAAAAGGAAACCAGAAGACAGTATAACGATATCTTTAAGATGTCAAAGGAAAAAGAAATTCAGAACTAGAATTCTACATACAGCAAAAATACGCTTCAAGAATAAAGACAAAATAAATATATTTTCATATATTTCAGATGAAAATTCTATCTTTAAGAAGGAATGAAGAGAATGAAAAATAATAAATATATGGGAATACATATTTTTAAAAGCACAAGTACCCAAAATTGGAAAGAGTCCATCAAGACAAGAATAGATTTATGAAAATAAAAATGGAAGTCTATACCATAGAATACAATTAGCAAAAAAATCAATGAACATAACAATGACTGAGTGACAAAACCTTGTGCTGAGTGAAAAAAGTCTTACATCAAAGACAACAAGCTATAGGATCCAATTTATATGAAGTGCTAGAAGAGAGCAAGCTAATCTTGAGAGCAGGGAAGGAATTGACTGCGATGCTGTGATGACCTCTCTGCGGTGATGGTAATGTTCAATGTCCTGTTAGCAATTTGCAGCACACCGGTGTGCACATTTGTCAAAACTGATAAAATTGTACCCTTCAGATTTGTGCTTTTATTTTACCTTCAAAAAAAAAAACAATAAACAAATCCTGAATTCTAGCTACTTATATGAATGATGAAGTGTTTATGTGTAAGATGTACTGCAGTTTTCAACATATTTTGAAAGGTATCACAAAATAAGAATTTATGCATGGTTTGAGGGATGCACACAGGGAAAGACACGTGATCAAGTAAATATAAAATAATAATTGAAGACGCTAGTTATTGAGAATATAGGTATTCTTTGCAGTTCTGCCAACTTTTCTAGGTGTTTGAAATGTTTTATTATGAATATTTGGGGAAAAAGGTTTAATTCTGGAACAAAATCATGTGGATTTAAATCTGGGCTTTATCATTTTCTAACAGTAAACCTTAGGCAAGGTATTTAACCTCTCCATGCCTCAGCTTCCTCCACTATAAAATAGGAATAACAAGAGTGCCTACCTCATAGAGTAATATGAATACTGAATGACTCAAGACATATAAAGCACTTAGGACAATGCCTACCAGCTACTATGCACTCAATAAACATTAGCTATTACTAGTTCCAATCCATTAAAGCACTGTATTTTCATTTTACTCCTCTTTTTAATGGAAATATTGCCTTCCCAGAATTTATAAAGGAGATATGCAGAATTTAATTTTTTTTTACTGATAACTCAAAAGAAGAAACTATAATGATAATCTATAATATTTTAACATTCTTAAATTATTTTTAAACTCAAAGGGCTCTGCTTTTTACTTTCTTTTTGGCTTTATATATTTGTCCTTTACCATCATTGTTAGATTTTATTCTTGCTAATTTTGAGTTGCTTCTTCATATTTACTGCGTCTTCTAACAAATGTCTCTAACTTGCAACTTGTACAGACCATAATGATAGACTGCAAGTGACATCCATGCTGTCCAACAACAACAACAACAAATCAACCATGCTGTCAAATTTTGAGCTATTCAGAAACCTCTTCCTCCTGCACACCCCAGCCCCGCCAACCTGATACCCTAGTATTTTCTTGTCCTGAGCTGTAGCTTGAAGGGTCGAGATTGATGGATGATGACTTCTGGGTAAATAAGGAATAGCATGTTTCTCTCTAGATTCCCAGACTCCAGTCAGGTTTAGAAGAAACTAATGATATTTCTTTTCATTCTAAGTGTAATCCAAAACATGTCATAATTATTACTTAATGACTTAAAATCCCAAGGGCAGAATTATTTATCTGTGGGAAGAATGAGAGGCAGCCAGATGGACTAATGTAACATCTGAGAGGAAACAGTCATGTACTGCTGTGAGTATTCAAGCTCTAGTCCTCAATACCGGCTCAGGCTTGAGACGATTTGTTGTATAACTAATTTATATTCTTGAATTCTTTTTGTATTTGTATCTCTTTACTCCAGTGTGGCTATCACTTTCTTTATTTCAACTCTTTTTCTTGCCACAGAGATTGTTCCACTCTTTCACAACTTAATAACTTTGAGTTATGCCTCTTATCTTTAGATTCTTTGCAATTGTGTTCTGCCCACAGTTCAGCCAGTTTTGCCTAAGGCTCCTCAGTATATCTGCCTCATCTAGGATTCATCTATTCTGGATCTGAGTTCTAGACTTTCGACTGGCTCTTGATTTCTAGATTGCATAAGTAACTCCATCCGTTCTTCTCTTATATCTCTTGAAACACATCATTAGAATATTCTATCTTGCAGAAAGAAGTTGTAAAGAAGTCTCTCCATAATAAAATCATATTCACTTATTTTTATAATTACATATTTTAACATTTTTATTTCCTATATATTAAAGGAGCTATAATTTTTTTAAGTGATTATTCTTGGAGGTCCTATTTGGAACTAAGCTTAAGTACAGTTTTTATGTTTTTAACATTCATTTGGTGAACCATCATTTGTGTAACATGTAGCTATTAAGTGCCAAGTACAGTACCAGGCAGCAACACTAGAAACATTAATAAAGCATGAATATAGTCACTACATTTATGGGCAATGGGATACAGACTTATAAACAAATAAGAACCAAGTCTTACCTTATTAATCTCTAAAATTGATTAGTTTCAAAAGAAACAGAGTCTGGAATTAAAATCATCCCAAACACTGGTGGACCTGGTTCTACAGATTATATGTAAAATTTTCCACTACTATGGGACAATTAATATCTCTCTTCTTGAAGGAGGGAACAGTCTAAGACATTAAGCTTCAGAATGAGAGTCAACAGACACAATAGGATTAGAAGTCCACAAACAGTGCCAGAAAACCAAAGCAAATCACCCTGTCAGATCTGATTGCAAATATACTAAGATCAAAGAGCATAAGGAAGGCTTGATGGCAGTTGAAACACTAGAAAAGGTGACAAATCACTGGGAATAAGATCTTTTTGAGGGTCTCCTGCCTCACTAAGAAATGTGACTATGACAATGAAAAAGGCAATAGAAAGGGAGGTTTCTAGGAATAAAAAGTGAAACTGGTTCTGCCAGTTTTCCTGAAATGTTCCTACTTGAAGCTTCCAAGGCAACAAAGATCTTTGATTTCCTACCAGTAACCCTGGGAAAGTCATCGAGCCCCACATGCTAAAGAACTCAATGTTCCCAATTTCTCCAGATGTTCTCCAAACTTCCACTGCTTTGCAAAACAAGCTTCCAGAATTCTAAATTATCCTTTGTTATCTCACCAAAAAGAGCAAGTTGTAAAGGAGCCAAGATTGTCCTGGAATTCTATTTCTGGTGGATCCAGTCTGTTAAATCCTTGACCAAAAATTCTTGGCTAGTGGCCACATTAGGATTTAACAAGTGAAAGAAAAGTAGGCTGTGCTGCTTCTCAGAGGAATACAAAGGGGGCTCTATGATGCAACCGGGCTATAACTTGCCCTTCATCATGAGGTCCTTGATACAATGTTTCCTTGGGATGCAAGACCTGATCTCATCCAAGACCTGATCTCAACTTCTGTTTAAAAAATTCCAGAACTGGAACATCCCTGGGACTCTTCAGGATCTCTCAGAACTAGCTGACCTCCTTGAGCATCCTCTTAATCTGTGGTTAGACTTAATCTGTATATTTCCTTGACCCTTCATTATTACCCAGCTTCTCCTCAGCAGTAGAATTAAGCTAATAGATCCACAAACTATATCCTAAATCAGTGAACAGACAGAAGAGTTCTGAACCAGTGTCATGTAGGATCACTCATAAACCTCCAGCACCAAGTCTAGGTCTGTGCTAGCTTCAGATAGACACAAAAGCTTCAACAATGAACCAGACCTTGGAAGGTTGACTAGATGTGAGTTTCAAATCTGCACTTCATAAGTTCTGGAGTTTCTAAGAGGTCAGAGAAGATGAGAGGATGGTGACTTCTGATCAACACCCTGGTACTGAGAGCCACAGGGAAAGAAAATCTCGGTAAAAGTGGTTTCAATCATACAAGCCCTGGACTGCATATCAGAAATCTCCTGGAGCTAATATTGAAAATTTAGGAACCAGTGGCCCAATCCAGACAGATGATTTCAGAATAGCTTGTGCTGCAGCCCACTGAGATGAATCTGATGCAGACTGCTAGGCAGAAAGATGCCTTGGCTGATAGCTAAGTTTCACCCAACCACCTTTATAAAGCAGGCAGATACATCGTTATATTTTCTTGTTTATTTTTTCTCATCTAACAGCTTGAGTATGAGAGATAAAGCATAGACAGGTGTTGTTGGGGCAAATACCTATTCAGCAACAGCCCTTCTCCAGAAGATCCACAATCTTTTTACGTCTTTGGACACTGGTTTTCCCTCAGCTCTAATGACCTTGCCATGTTGGCATTCACATGGTGGAGGACCTGCTGCAACACAGCTCTAAAGTCTAAAATCAAAAAAACACAACTGGGATGTTCACCTTTGCCTGCAACTCCCACTTACTCACCTCCAGGATAACAACCCTCTTTTTCCTTCTACTCTGCCTTCTCCTTTCCAACCCATCCAATCTCATGTTTAAGTAATGTGGCCTAAAGTTCTAGGTTACTTGGGGGCAGTTGGGTTTATGTCTGTTGTTGAGGATTAACTATTAATTACATACCTTTACCTTTTCAAAAACAACCTGAGTTGGATGATAAATTACATGGCCACTCAATCAGTGAGCCAATGCTCTCCCTAGAGAGCCCAGTTCCCATGGAAGGAAGAGGCTGCATCAGCAACATTTTGTAACAGCAACTGCAGCTGTATCTTCTCAGAAATAATGAAGGACAGGGAAGAAAAGAAATGCCAGAAATCAGTGTTTTTCTTCTTCCCTACTCACAATTCCCAATTGTTTCCCCTGTCCCTTAGTTTTATTCCCAGAGCAGATCCTGCCAGGAATGAACTCAAGCTGTGGAGATAGATTCTCCACCTGTAGGAGATAACTGCCCAGGGTAGTCACAACCTCTTTACTCCCATTTATTCCCATCTTAGGGAACTAAAAATGCAGCACCTAAAGAATCAATCTCGGTGCTTTCTGAGAAACTGGAGTTGATCCTAGGGGAGATAAAACAAATGTTAGATTAGATTTGGCAAATAGAATTGTGGAATGTTCTGCTCTATATTAAATATATATTCCTAATTCATTCCAAAAAGATTGAGGTTCACACTCAAGAACGTAGACCATAGAGCAAGACAACAGAAACTAAGAAAAATGAAACAAACAAAAAAATAAGGACAGTGGATGAATCGACTGAGAATAATATTGCAAATGCCAATTTCATTCTGTGTGCAGCAGGAAATAAGGATAAAATGACTTCTTAGTTGTTTTCAAACTATTTTTAAATAATTATGCTGTGTATCAGACAAGGACAATATATCATGTATCATGTCTATTGCACCAATGACATTCAAATAAGTGTAAAAACAAAGCAGTGAGGATAATAAGACTAAGTTAACTTGGGATTAGAAGGTACCATCTGCATAAGTAAAGATACACAGTTAATGCAACCATTGTACCTAATGTTAAGAATGTAGGAATTATACCTGCTGACCAATTTAGCAATTTAGTGACCAACTTATATTGACATTTTAGTTAATTTGGGCAACCTAACTGCACTTAATAGGCATATTATGCCTTATATTTCATCTTTCTCACGTTCCACAATGACTCACTACTAAATTCTTTAATGCAGGGCTTTCCCTTGGAGCATTCTGACTAGAATGCTTTTCCCCTCAATGATAGAACCCAAATGACATTAAATGCATTGCTTTTTTAATTTTTCTGGAAGTCTATGAAAATTTTATCAATGACTTCTAGGAAGCAGAAACCTATGAGGAAAGATGACTAAAGCTAATGAAATTCTAAAGAATATACATAAAATTGCCTCAACCAATTATTTTAATAGTATAACTCTGTAGAGACATAATTTAGATTCATCTCAATGAATATGACCATTTACAGGCTGGGATAAGGAGGCAACGGCTAACTACCCTCACACAGTGCAGGCGAGAAAGTAACTTGGTGCAGTTTTTTTTAAAAGCCTACTTGGAAACAGTTTCTTTTCATTTCTTTTTCTTTCTTTTTTGAGATGGAGTCTCACTCTGTCACCCAGGCTGCAGTGTAGTGGCACAATCTTGGCTCACTGCAACCTTTGCCTCCCTGGTTCAAGCTAATCATCTACCTCAGCCTCCCGAGTAGCTAGGATTACAGGCATGCACCACCATGCCAGGCTAATTTTTGTAATTTTAGTAGAGAAAGAGTTTTAGTATGTTGGATAGGATGGTCTCAAACTCCTGACCTCAGGTGATCTGCCCGTCTCGGCCTCCCAAAGTGTTGAGATTACAGGTGTGAGCCACCACTTCTGGCCAACAATTTCTTAAATAAAGTTTCGTGTACTCTTTGGCCCAGCAATTAAACTGCCATATAAAAATTCTTGCTGAAGTTTGAGAAGTCACATTTGCAAGGATATTTAATACTTTTAATTCCAAAGAGTAGAAACAAAGTGTCTATCCTAAGGAGCTAATAAAATATTTGAGTACATTGCTGTCATGGAATACTAGTTAGTTACAAAAAGAAATGAGAGGGATATGTCTGTGCTCATATGGAAAGTTTCACCAAATCAATTATTAAGTGAAAATGTAAAGTTGAGAACAACTTGCATCATTGGCCTTTGAGTAAAATGTTTTATAATGATTGTATACATAAAGTTAAAAACGATAGCATGATCATACTATTTTCCCCTCTGGAAGTGAGTAAAATGTTACATCTATAGAAAGAGTCCAAAAAGGTATCGGAGGATTCTGTTGATTTCCAGTTAATATTTCTATACTACTTGAATATAACTCACCATGTATATGTATTACTAAAGCCCAGAAATGGAAAATTTGCATGCATGCTGAAGTTTGAGAAATAAAGGACAGCTTGACTGAAATGACATCAATCCACTTGAAATTTTGCAGCCATTTGTGTGAATAAACATTCTTTAAACACCTCTTGACTTCAACCCACTTGAATTTTGCTTTTGGATTTTTTTTTTTTTCACTTGGGTTGGTTACTTTCAATTTGGCTTTGATTATCTGATGCCTACTTTTTTACTTGTCTGTGGCAAACAGTTTATCTGGGCTGACTTAATTGACTTTCGCTACTTTCCCCTTGGATTCTGACTGCAGCTATGTTCTTTTCCTAGGTCAGTCCAATTTGGCTCAGGTTCTATTCTTCTGTATGTCCACTTAATTCTGGACTCAACTTTCTCACTCTGACAATTTCAGCCAACACACTCCCAGACTATGTTATCTTGCAAAAGAAAATGGTAAATAAGTAACTTTCTCAAAAGCATAAATATGCACTGCTATTTTAAAAATTATTTTATCTTTAATTGATAAATAGTAATTATATATATTTAGGAGATATAAGGTGATGTTATTTATGTATATAATATATATGTATACATACACATTGTGGAATGATTAAATCAAGCTAATTAACGTATCCATTATCTCACAAACATATTTCTTTGTAGTGGAAATATTTAAAATCTATTCTTTTAGCATTTGAAATACACATTATTATTTAACTATCACCACGATGTGCAATAGATCACTTATGCTTATGCCTCCTCTCTAACTGAAACTTTGCACACTTTGACCAACATCTTTTCCTTTCCTCATTCACTCTTGTATCACGTTTTTGAGATGGAGTCTCACTCTGTCGCCCAGGCTGGAGTGCAGTGGTGCAATCTAGGCTCACTGCCACCTCCATCTCCCCGGTTCAAGCCATTCTCCTGCCTCAGCTTCTCGAGTAGCTAGGTTTACAGGCATGCACCACCATGCCCGACTAATTTTTGCATTTTTAGTAGACACGGGGTTTCACCATGTTGGCCAGGCTAGTCTCAAATGGCTGACCTCAGGTGATCCGCCTGCCTCAGCCTCCCAAAGTGCTGAGGTTTCCCCAGCCTCCGGAAAGCACCATTCTGCTCTCTACCTCTAAGAATTTCTTTCTCAGATTTCACATATAGATGAGATCATGCAGTATTTGTCTTTCAATGCCTGGAATATTTCACTTGGCGTAATGTCCTCCAGGTTTATTCATGTTGTCACAAATGATGTGTATCCAAAGGAATTGAAATTAGTTTGTCAAAGAGATATCTGCTCTCTCATATTTGCTGCAGTATTATTTACAATAGCCATGATATGGAACAAACCTAAGTATCCATCACATATGAATAGATAAAGAAAATGTGGTATATATACACAACAGAATGCTATTCAGGCTTTTAAAAAAGGAAATCGTCATTTGCATTGCCATTTTGTTTGGATTATAATTCTTAAAAATTTTTGAACCAGGCATTTATCTGAATTAAAAAACAATCTAGAACTGTCACATTTACTGAAACTCTGGAAGCTTCTTAGAACTAGGTATTTATCTTTGCTTCTGATAACTCTGAAAATGTCTGTTTTTCCAGGGTTCCAAACCACCCTCCCCAAAAGCCTCCCCAAAGTTCCTTTAGCTTTTCAAATGTGGCACCAAACATATAGATATCCATCTCCTTCTCAAATTGGAGAGAAACTAGAGAAGTGCCTTGAAGCATATTAGGTGAGCATTATTTAGTTTTTGTCTCTCTGAGTTGGGCAACAATGTCCAACATAGAGGCCCAGAGCCAGAGAAAGAGAGTAGATATGGGAAAGAGCCTGTAATCAAGTGCTTAGACCATGCGGCCTCTGGGAGAACTCAGAGTGAGCAGCTGGTGGACTGGAAGCCTCACCTTAGCATTTAAAGTAGAAAAGACAGACTGTTGTACTCAACACAATATATTCACCCAGGGTCTATGGTGCCCAAATCAGCATCACCGCCATTCTAGTTTAAAACAAAATGTTCTGTCATAATATCAGACCTTTCTAATCAGAATTTCCATGAGTGGGGCCCCCAGCTTCTGCATTTTCATCAAGCTCACTGATGCCAATGCAATCAATGTGGCACCTGACTATCATCAGAACCACCCACTGAGCTAGTTATCCTTAGCCAACATCAGGCTGAATCAATCCAATCATAATTACTGCAGAGACAACAGGGATACCTGTTTGCTAGGGATTCCAGGATGAAATATGAGAAGATGGAGCCTCATTTATAATAAGCAGTAATTGAACAAATGTATGTAAATTATAATCTTAGCTGGGTCAAGAGATAGCCACCAATTGAAAAATATCCCCTGAAGCCTTCAGATGAAATCTTATCTTTAACCTCAAAGGTTCCCTCTTTCAATGTTGCTGCAATGAGACGTCAATTGTCTAGTTGGTTAGCCCTCACCAATAGAAGAGAAGGAACCAATGCAGGAGAAGAAACATGAGAACTCTTTGTACAAGATTTTCTCATGTGATAACGGGTGCATTGCTGATAGCTGGGGTGGGGGTGGAGGTGGGCAGAGGTTGTAGATGTTCTCACACTGACAAATACTGGTAACGGTTAGTGGAAGTAATTGGATCAGACTCCCAGAAATCAAGAATGTCCCTTTTAGTCCAGTGTCTCCACCATAAGCTTTCAGGAGGGAGTCTAAGGTGATGGATGGTGAATCAATCTCTGAATACCCCAGTTGTGATGCGTATCTCAGCCCAATGAGATCTAGGGCTGGAGTGTATTGTATTCAGATTCTTCTTTCCTGAGAAAGGGATTGGGGAAAATACTGTTATTTTTATTTCTCCTATGCTTTGGGCAGGTATTTATCCTATTCTCGGAAAATCAGTGAGAGTGTATATCCCCTACCACAACCTCTACCACAGGAGGCTATGGAGACATAATGCCCAGTTTTGAAGTGCTTGACTCTCGCTTCAGTTCTCCAATGGAGACTGATATGCAACAGAAGGACCAAGGGTCATGTGCCATCTTGGATCTGTTGACCCCTTTCCTGAGCCCATGTTCAGATTGAGGTCTTTCTTCTATTACTTTAATCACATCCATGGGAAGGAAGGGACTCATAGTACCTAACCACCAGGTGGAAGATTTTAATGAATCTCTTCAGTCAAGAGTAAAGTATTTATGCCTAAACTTTGATTTCTTTTATGTTAAGTAATGGACCAAATACATTCAGCAATATCCAATATATGTGATGGCTTCATCTCTAGGAAACAGGACTACCCATTTAAAATGAAATTTAAAACTAAAAACAGAAAGCGGGTAAAGCATATTTGAAGAATATGACAAGGTGTTTAAATATTCATAGCTAGCCAAAGCACACACTTTTCACTTTTTTGAGGATGGAGGCTTTCCGATTAGAATATGCTTTAAACTGCAAAGGTGGCAAGAAATGGATCTGAATTTCACTTTCTCTAGTGCATTCTAGAGATGCGTGTCAAAGCCCTCCACGTGTTTATATTCAACCAGACTTAGAAGGAAAACCAGAATAGTGAGGTAGATAAAAACAGAATAATTCTTTTATGTAATCAACAGTCACACATATTACTTTCACAAACCCTTCATATCATTTCTGTCCATTAGTTTTTATCAGGAATATTTGGAGTGTCATTTATAAATAAAGTAAAACTTACTCAAGTTAAATAACTGGCTTAATTTATACAAAAATTGAAATTAAGTTTTATGGTTCTAAATCCCAAAGATTTCTTCATTGGACTTCCCACTCAATCACTGATTTGGCAGGTAGTCTAAGCAAATTATTCCTTATAGCTCTTAGTTGTAAAAACAGCAGCTGGATTATAGAATCTTTAATTAAGACTAGTCATAGCAGGTATGGTGCCCAGGATTCTGTTTATTACAGGACCCAGATTCCTTCTACTTTGCCATAAACTGCTCTCCTGAATGAACAACACAGGGGGAAGTATCCTCAAGAAACACCATCTAAACTCTCCCATTTCAAGATATTTTTCAGTCCAATATCCAAACTGGAACTCATCATTTTCATTAATGAAAGGGGCCCATTGATGTGTCATGCCACATGGGTTCATGATTTGTCTTGTTTTGACCAGTGTCCTAAGTTTTGAAGGTAATACAACCAGAGTCACGTTATCACTTCTAAAAGCAAACCTCCAGAAGGCATGCGTTTTGCAGAACTAAACAATGCAACAACAACAAAAACTCTGTTGATCTGGTCAATACCAAAACGCACGCTGACTAATCTGAGCAGACCACTTCCAATCATATCAATTTCTCTACTTTTATACTGACTATTCTTCTGTGAAAATCAATCTTGAAATCTCTGTTATTTAGAATAAGAGATAGGATTCCTAGATGTGATCTGCATAACCTCTCCTCCATTTTATACTGTCATGATACCGTGTAATATAAATCACTGTCATATAGGGTTACTAGAATTTTACACTAACAGAGAATGTTGGTTTCAGAAGCTTACCTGATGGAATTAGAAAACTGATCACACGTGCAAACGCCTGTAGACCACGGCTGCTGTTTAAGTATACTCTTGAAGTAACTCTCTTAATGCACGTTCAAAATTTTAAATCTCCATCCTCCTGCTGGGGACCCTAAGGGTGTGTATGGGGTGGGGCAGGTAGGAGTGGGTGGGATAGGCTGGCGGCAGACAGCGACTATCATCACCATTCTGGGACTGGACACAACAGCAAGAAAAAGGCACTTACTTGCTAGGAAGTGACACGTCTCCACCAGCACCTGAGGGAACCCTCAGGAGCTGGGCTCCTTGGAGCCCTTTCCTCCTCCTGGGCTTCTCTTTCTCCACGGATCTCTCGGGTTTTCTGAGCTCTAGTTGTACAGAAGGTGTTGTTAGGCTGGCGTCTACCCTCATCAGCTGTGGCTCTGCAGTAAATGGGCCCCACTGAATTGGCAGTTAGACACCGACTCACTGGGGCGGCTCTCCAGCCACTGACCCAGAGACCCCTCCTGCCCAGATGTCCAGTGGAGCCGCGCCCGCCGCTTGGAGGCTGTTTTTGTCTCCTTTCCACTCCTCCCTCCCCTCTCCCAGCCACTCCACTCTCTCCCCCGCCCTCATCTCCAGGCCAGTGCGCGACTTCAGCATCCAGATCGGGCGTGGGCGGGTGATATTGACAGAGACCTGCTGCAGAGGCAGTTAACAGCAGCAGCTGTGGCGTCTCCACCAGCAGCTGCCGAGGAAGGGAGGAAGGGAGGGAGGAAGAGGAGCAGGGGTTGGTGAGGAGGGGAAGAGGGGAGAGGGCGTGGAGGGCCTGAAGGAAGGAAGGGGCTAGGGAGCAGCCGGGAAGGAGAGGAAAAGGAAGAGCTTGGTGCAGCTAAACTGGCGGGGAGGGGAGAGTGAAAATGAGGGAGAGGAGAGGAAGGCAGCAAACCCTGGTTCTTTAAGCTGTATTCTCTCTCCCCTTGCCTAGGTGCCCCAGTAGAACTTGCAGGGGGGAATTGTCAGCCTGCAGCATCCAAATCTGGACGTTGCTGTAACTAAGAATTTGTAATGTTGTTGTTGTGTGAGCAGCTGTGTAGTTGTTTTTAGGAAAGAATCAAGAGTCCACTGGAGCGGCTGTGAACCTTTTTACTCTGGATCACTTTCCCACTCCAGTGATTTGAAACACGAGGGACAAAGGAAAAATTATGTGTGTTTTAGAAAACCGCGGCGGCACAGTGTAGTTTGGGAGTGAAGGCAAGAGGTGTCGGACTTCTTCCCAAAGGCCACACCATAGAACCTTCACTTTGTAACCCTATTTTGTGTACACATCACATCACTTCAATAATATATCAGCATATGTCTCTGAATGGTAAGAACTTTTTTGTTTTTAAGTTTTGCATTATACTTTAAGTTCTGAGGTACGTGTGCAGAACGTGCAGGTTTTTTATATAGGTATGTAAGTGCCACGGTGGTTTGCTGCATCCATTCCCCCATCATCTATATTCGGTTCTAATTCAATACCCTGGTCACATGTAAAAATTAACAATAATTATTTTGTAGCACCAAAGATCCACTTGATTTCTTTTTAATGAACTATTTACTAATTGCAAGCTTCTCTTCTCCACACTCTGGTGATGATCGTAAATAAATTTTCTAGTGCATAAAACCTTCCCTTAGAGTAGTCTGACACATGTATCCCTTTTCATCCAGTAAAATTCTGCACACCTTTCAGTACATTCAAACAGCATATACATTTAATAAACTTAATAATATCAAATATTTTAAAGTTTATGATATTTTAAATAAATAAAAGGAGTACTGCTTTTTACAATGTGTAATGAACAGGAAGTTGATCCCAAGATACTGTACCAACCAATCATATAAACAAGAGACATATAGATGGAAAACCAATGGTGCTGGTTTTAGATTCTGAGTTGGCTAGCCATTTTCTTGTTTTGGTTATATAATATTACCAGGTTGGATCTGAAAATGTTTGGCAATTATGTTCCCAATCATGAGTTGAGGATCCTTCCTCCCCCACTGAATTTCTCAGCAGGAGGAACTATGTAGTAGAGGGGTCTGTTTTCCACATTTCTGCCTTAAGAATTTTATAAGCATGTTTCTAACCTCTGCTTTCTAACTATGTATTCAGCAGGTGGGAGCTATAGACCCACATACTCTCTCAAGTCGGGAGAGAAACCTGCACTTGAACCAGATACGCCACTGTAGGCATTAGCTTCCTTTCAGTCTGTTTAAATGGGAGCTGTTTACTGTAAAACCTAAGAGATGTCAGTGTCAGAAGTGTGGATGGACCTGATGTTTTAATTCTCAAACCACATCTCTACATCCAGAGTTGATGAAATCCTGTATAAAAAAAAGACAAGCAAACAACTCTCCCAAAACACACATCCACACAAACCCAAAACTCCTTTTCTGAAGACATGTTCTCCAGTTGTATCATATTTTCCTCTTCTGGTAGCCATCAGGTTCTACCTTTATGGACACTCTTATTTATTAAGAATTTATTTTGTGGTTGACACTCTTTCACTCCATTCAAATTCTTGCTTTCCTTCTTAAAAACTTTCTCATCTGTTTGAATACCAACAGCTATTTGGATGAAGCAGCCAACAGCCTAACTTTTGATTTCATCCCTAATGGATTATCTTTTCCTCCACACCATCTCAGCTATCGATTCCCACATTCACAATCTGAATCCTATCATAGTTTGCAACTGCTCTGTATTTCTTCTTATCACTTATCTGGCATGCTAAATATCTATTGCTTATTTGTTTATTTTCTGTCTTGTTCCACTAGAATGTATTCTGCATGAAAGTTGGACTTGTTTATTCACTACTATACAACAGTGCTTAGAAGAGAGGATGTAGTAGAGTAGGTACCCAGCATATTTGCTAAAGAAATTGGCATCCTGCATGACCTAATCCACTCTATGCTTTGTGGGAAAATGTGGAGGTTCACCATAGGAAAAGATCATAGATCACATGTAATATAAAGAACCAATTGTTTGTTGGTTTGTTTCATTCTTCTTAAACCCTGGTGCTTGGATGCTTTAAAGCTTCTATAATATATAGGCATGAGAATTTCCCCTGGCTTCAGAATCTTGATATAAAGCATCGGCTTGTGTGAAAAGAAATGGTAAAAATAAGAAAATCTAATCCTGGGGAACTGGACTTGCTTATTTCAAGTGGGAATACTAATGGACTCAGAGAAATAAAGCACTCCACCTCAAACATAAGCAATTTTGTTATAATAGCCGTTCTAACATGTGTGAGGTAATATTCTGAAATTAACAAAAAGATGAATGATAACAAGTGTGGGTGAGGATGTGAAGAAAAGAGAATCCTGTGGAGTGTTGGTGGGAATCAAAATTAGTACAAACATTTTGGAAAATAGTTTTGGAGGTTCCTCAAAAAACTAAAAACAGTATTACCATATGATCTAGTAACCCCACTTCTGGGTATATAGCCAAAGGAATTTAAATTGCTATGTCAAAGGGATAGTTGCAGTTCCATTTTAATTCAGCATTCTTCACAGTAGCCAAGATACGGAAGCAACCTAAATGTTTATTGATGAATAACTGGGTAAAGAAATGTGGTATATGTACACAAGGAAGTACCATACAGCCTTTGAAAAGAAGGAAATTCTGTCATTCAAGACAATGTAATACTAGTGTACATTATGTTAAATTAAATGATCTAGGCACAGAATAAGTACCATATGATCTCACTTACATGTGGAACTAAAACATCAATCTCATATAAGCAGAGAGTAGAAAGGTGATCTCCAGAGGCTTGGTTGGAAAGGGGAGAAATAAGGAAATAGAAAATGTTGATCAAAGGGTACAAAGTCTTAGTTAGAATGGAGGAATAAATTTTAGTGATCGGTTGCATTGTATAGTGACTACAGTTAACAATAACATATTATGTATTTTAAAATTGCTTAAAGAATAGATTTTTAACATTCTCCCGACAAAAAAAAGGGGGTAAGCTGGTGAGGCAATTGATATGTTAATTGCTTGATTTGATTTGTTACAATGTATACTCAAATCAAAACACTACAGTATACCCCATAAATATACACAATTATTTGTTAATTTAATATAAAGTAAAATAAAATAAAATACAAAAAAAAAAAAATGAGTTGTGCTTCTTTGAATGCCTTCAGAAGGTGGAAGATCTAGACCCAGATGTTCTGCCTTGTCAAGAGCGAAACCCCCTCTATCACACTACACTTGAACCAGATATGCCCCTGGGAGACATTACTTTCCTTTCAGCCCATTTAAATAAAGGGTTTATTCTTACCTCAAACACATCAGTGTCAAGAGTGTGAATGGATACTTTCCATAGCCTTATTATAGGATAATATAAAATAGAGACTGATTCTGGATTGCTGTCACAGTCCAAGCCTAGATTTACTGAAAGATGAATATAATGTAAATCATATTGAAGAATCATGTCTTTATGAATCATTTGAATTATTTATTTGTTTATTTATTTATTTATTTGAGACAGAGTCTGGCTCTGTCACCTAGGCTGGACTGCAATAGTGCAATCTTGGCTCACTGCAACCTCTGCCTCCCAGGTTCAAGCAATTCTACTGCCTCCGCCTCCCGAGTAGCTGGGATTACAGGCATGCGCCACTATGCCCAGCTAATTTTTGTATTTTTAGTAGAGGCAGAGTTTCGCTATGTTAACCAGGCTGATCTTGAATTCCTGACTTCAAGTGATCTGTTCTCCTCAGCCCCCCAAAGTGCTGGGATTACAGGCGTGAGCCACTATGCCCAGCCTTTTATGCTTCTTAATACTTCATACATTCTTTTACAAATGCAAGTTATCTTTCCAAGTGTCATGGGCAATGTCGCTGGCAAACACCTATTATCTTTTATTTAACTTGTAAAAAATGATACATTTAGGGGCCACAATTCCACATGTCTTCTATGGACTGTGGTGAAGTCTGGACTTTTAGTGTCCCCATCACCTGAGGCAATTTTCAACCCTTGATCCTTCCCACATTCCCACCTTTTGTAGGCTCCAGTGTCTCTTTTTCCACTCTTTGTGTATATATACCCATTGCTTAGTTTCCACTCATGAGAATATGAAGAAATACGTATTTTCTCCTTTCAGTTTTTTGTCATTCTTATCTACCTGCGTAAAGACAGTGCTGCCCAGGATCAGTTTCTTGTCATTGTTTTTATGTGTACAAAATTCAATTTACGATTCTAATTATTAATCCTTATGTGTTTCAGTTCCTTGAAATTTCTCCTAGAAAGCCTTGCCACTATCTTCAACCCTGTCCTAAGTTCCAGAACTGTAAGAATTTGTATCTGATCAGTGAAAAAACTGTAAAGAGCTGTTTGACAATCACAGAGGAGCAAAATATACAACTTGGTTCTTAGGGATTCTCAGAAAGGAAAGAACATATCATAGATGATAAGAGTCACTTGGACCTCTCAACAAAGAAAGTAGACAAAATCCCTTTTAGATCATTGATAATTAGTTGATAAATTTCTAAACTGGTTCCAATTTTTCTAAGATTTATACATAAACAAATAGTCCCAGTTCTACTTTTCAAATATGTTCCAAAGTCAGGCATAATCAATAAAAACATTAGAAACAAAATCAATTTAACATTAGAAATCGACAGAGAAAATATGTCAAACATCTCATTGAGAAAACACACATAATATAAGTTGGACGTTTAATGTCTATATTATTTAAGAGTTTTTGTCCCCTAAAACAGATTCCAAAAATGTCACAGGAACATCTAGAGTTTGTGTTCAAAATGTTTGACCATAATACATTCCATTCCCAATTTCATGTCCAAAATTATCTCACAAGTAATTCCCAGCCAGGCTTGGCAGAAGACCAGGATAGTACATTTTCAAGTGACAAAATAAAATGCAATTACACAGATAATTAAAAAGTTGTAACTTGTCATTTATCTGGAAGTCCCATTGTTACTTGCATGCATATACATGAAATAGTTGAATATGTGCATGCCATGTGCAAAAGTCAGAATTAACTGCTATAATAAAAAAAGTAAAATAACAGTGGCTTAAATGCAACAGAAGTGTATTTCTTTCAAATCTATCATTCCAGGTATAAGTGGTCCAGGGCTACAAGATACAAAGGAATTAGGATATTTTCAATCTTGTTGATTTTTCTGTCTCTAATGTACAACCCTCACTTGCATAATTGAGAATGGATTGACAACACTTTTATGTTCTAGGCTGTGGAAAAATAGATTAGAGGAAACCAGAAGCATTAATTAATACCTTCTTGAGTTTGTATCTCATTGGCCAGAACTTAACCCCATAAACACAACTGGTTGCAAATAAAGGTGAGGAATGTCATGTTCATTTTGGTTCCCATTTCAAGAGCTAAAAGTTGAGATTTCTAACAAGGTAGACAAAGGTAACAATAAGTTTGCGGGGATGGTTAACACTTCTGTCATGCCGTATGTGTGTCTGTAGTTGACCTTCTATTTGGACTGGATGTTCCTGCTGAATTAGGAAAAACGTGACTTTCAAAGGTTTTAGAACTTACAAAAGCATAATCAAATTTACCAATAAACCTTTCCTCCAACCTAAATTAGAATTATCAAGCATGGAATTTATATTGAAGAACAATCAATTGAATAGTATAGTAATAGATTCTAGTTTATTTCCTCGATTTCACTAGGTTTCACAGTTATTTTATTCATTTCTACCACTTCGTGTTTGGTTTGATAGTAAGACAACAGCTCAAAAGGTTTTCTCACATATTTTTCTCTTCCCCAATTATTTAAGACAAGGAGAACAATAGCCAGAAATTCCTAACTACATTTTCAGTGAAACTATGAAACATATGTAACATCAAAACATACAACATTAAATAGAATATAGATGAAAAATTATAAATGATTTAGTAAAATAAAACAAATAAATTTTAACTTAACTGTCTGTGAAAAGCGAAACGAGTGAGAATCAGCTAATTATATCTACAGACAAGTATGACAACTCAGTCCTTGAAGAGACCTGGTTATTTTGCAACTGGACAAGGTTGGATGCTGAAAACAGAAAGTTGTTTGAAAATCTTTAGGTCACCAGAAGGCCAACTCCAAATCACCCTGACTACTGCTCTCATCCTCAATTTAAGGTGAGAAGTACATTTTCTAGAAAATTTGCATTATAGAGTCTTGAAATCTGAGGTATTAAACACTTAAGGAGATGAAGAGGAGTGCTGCCCTGGAAACAGGAACATTTTTTAAAGTTTGGATTCTAAATGATGAAATTCTTTCCCTCACTCCAAGTACTTTCCCTCACTCAGAACCTAGAAATCCGGTTTCCACATTTTATATTTCAGAAGGGCTGTTCAAAAGTCTTCCTCTGAAAAACCCAACGTGACCAACGGGGTAGACCCACTGATATTGGCATTTTGGTGCCCTCAACAAAAAGTTAACTCATTACTGGCTCATCCTAGAATAAAGCCTTCTGGTCCTGAAGATTTACTTCCTCAACTCCCAAACATATGCATACATGCATAGAGTATCCAATTGGTTTCTTAGTGATCACTAAACAAGAATCATTGGATATTTGAGGAATGCCTTCAGCATGGCAGAGAAAAACTGAAACAAACTTATTGCAAGAAGTGATTCAGTGGAGATAGAGATAGGCACAGAAGAAAATTCAAACATAATATGATTAATATGATTAATAAGAGAGATATATTTATGGAGCAAGAAGAGGATGCCATATTTTAAAGAAACAGAATAGACAAATACTGTATGATCTCACCTATATGTAGAACCTAAAAATACTCCATCCACCTCATTGAAGCAGAGTATAAAAATGTGGTTTCGAAAGGCTGGGACAGAGGAGAAATAAGGAGAGGAGATGTTGATAAAGGGGCACAAACTTTCAGTTATAGGATGAATAAATTCTAGACACCTTGTGTAGAGCACGGTAACTACAGTCAGTAATACCTTTTTTGTGTGTGTGAGAATTTGCTAAGAAAGTTTATCTTAAGTATCCTCACTACACATGCCCACCCAAACAAATGGTAATTATTTATGATGATGAATGTGTTGATTAATTTGACAGTAGTAATTATTATAGAATATATGTAATTATTTATGATAATGAATGTGTTGATTAATTTGACAGTAGTAATTATTATAGAATATATACATATGTTAAATGATCTCTGTACACCTTGATGATATGTAACTTTTATTTGTCAATTAAACCTCAATAAAGCTTAAAAAAAAAGTATGTGAAAGAGCTCTTGGAAATTTAATCTATGACAGCTTATTATTATTGTTATTAAAGGGTTTGGTAATAAAATTTTGGAAATTATCAAGAATGTATGGGGGAAAAGGACAAGGAAATGAACAGTTAATTTTAAAGTCAAGAAATGTGACAAACCCTACTTCTGCCAGGTGATCAAGGTTAGCATCAACAGTCATAAATAGTGTTGACTGTGTGTACCTTTGATATATGATATCATAAATATGGCACTTTACCTCTGTGATATTCCCCGAAAAGCCCATAACCCCAGACAAATAATGAGAAAAACATCAGACAGATTCCAGTAGAAGAACAATCTACAATATACCCAGTACACTGAAAACTGTTAAAGACATCAAAACAAGGAAAGTTCCATGTCCAAAAAGAGCCTAAGGATATGACAACTAAATGTAATATGGCAAGCTGAATAGGATCCTAAAACAGAGAACGGACTTCAAGCAAAACCAACGAAATTTGAATTAACTATGTACTTTAATTAATAATTATGTATCAACATTGTTTTATTGATTGTAACAAACATACTCCATTAATATAAAATGTTAACGATAGAATAAATTGTATGTATATCTTGGGGATATATGGGTACTGTTTGTATTATTGTCTCAATTTTTTGCTAAATTTAAAACTTCTTTAAAAAGTAAAGTCTATTATTTAAAATTTTTAAAAAAGTCCTGTTAGTGTAGGTAAGACTCACTGATGAATGCTAAGATTAATGAAAGTATTTGTAGTCATAGAATCCAGTTATAGAATAGGTATTAACTACAAAAGGGAAATAGTAACTTTATAGAGGAGTGTCCTAGCAAAGGCCAACATAATCAAATGACCAAAGTTCTATCACCAATAATAAGACTTCAGGTATCATGTTCCTCCTGATATAATTCACTGTAAATGCGTCAAGATCATTTATGTGATATTTTGCTAAATAGGCATAAATTAAACATAATCAGTAGAATATATCAGAGAAACTCAAATGAAAGAATGTTCTACAAAAATAATTGGTCAGTACTCTTCAAGGGTGTCAAGGTCATGAAAGGCAAAGAAAGACAAAGGAATAGTCATGGATTATAGGAGACTAAGGCAAAGTAACAATTAAATATAATACGGAACTCTGAAAGGGATTCTTTTTTTTTCATTGTCCTATTCTAGCAAACATTTATTTTATTTTATTTTATTTTAAATTTTACTTTAAGTTCTGGGATACATGTGCAGTATGTGAAGGTTTGTTGGATAGATATACATGTGCCATGGTGGTTGGCTGCACCTATCAACCTGTTATCCAGGTTTTAAGCCCCTCATGTATTAGTATTTGTCCTAATACTCTCCCTCTCTTTGCCCCTCAACCCCAGCAGGCTCCAGAGTGTGATGTTCCCCTCCCTGTATCCATGTGTTCTCATTGTTCATCTCCCACTTATGAGTGAGAACATGCAGTGTTTGGTTTTCCGTTCCTCTGTTAGTCTGATGAGAATGATCTTCATCCATGGCCCTGCAAAGGACATGAACTCATCCTTTTTTGTGGCTGCATAGTATTCCATGGCATATATGTGCTACATTTTCTTTATCCAGTCTATCATTGATGGGCACTGGGTTGGTTCCAAGTCTTTGTTATTGTAAATAGGGCTGCAGTAAACATACATGTGCATGTGTCTTTATATTAGAATGACTTATAATCCAGTGGGTATACATCCAGTTAATTGGATTGCTGAGTTAAATGGTATTTCTGGTTCTAGATCCTTGAGGAACCATCACACTGTCTGGACAATGGTTGAACTAATTCACATTCCCACCAACAGTGTAAAAGCATTCCTAATTCTCCATAGTCTTGCCAGCTTCTCTTGCTTCCTGACTTCTTAATGATCACCCTTCAAACTGGTGTGACATAGTGTTTCACTGTAATTTTGATTTGCATTTCTCTAATGATCAGTGATCATGAGCTTCTAGATTTTCTGTTTTATTTTCATAGAGGTGTTTATAGTATTCTCTGATGGTAGTTTTGTATTTCTATGGGATGGGTGGTGATATCACCTTTTTCATTTTTTATTGCATCTATTTGATTCTTCTCTCTTTTCTTCTTTATTAGTCTGGCTAGCGGTCTATCTAGTTTGTTAATTAAAAAAAAAATCAGCTCCTGAATTTTAAAAAATTTAAAAAAAAAATTTTGAAGGGATTTTTGTGTCTCTATCTCCTTTAGTTCTGCTCTGATCTTAGTTATTTATTGTATTCTGATAGCTATTAAATTGATTTGCTATTATTTTTCTAGTTCTTTTAATTGTGATGTTCCAGTGTCAATTTCAGATCTTTCCAGCTTCTTGATGTGGGCACTTAGTGCTCTAAATTTCCCTCTTAACACTGTTGTAGCTGTGTTTCAGGGATTCTGGTACCTTGTCTCTTTGGTCTTATTGATTTCAAATAATTTCTTTATTTCTGTCTTAATTTTATTTACCCAATAGTCATTCAGGAGCATGTTGTCCAATTTCCATGCAGTTGTGCGGTTTTGAGTGAGTTTCTTAATCCTGAATTCTAATTTGCTTGCACTGTGGTCTAAGAGATAGTTTGTTATGATTTCCATTATTTTTCATTTGCTGAGGAGTGTTTTACTTCCAATTATGTGATCACTTTTAGAATAAGTGCCATGGGTGCTGAGAAAAATGTATATTCTGTTGATTTGTGGTGGAGAGTTCTGTACATGTCTATTAGGTCCACTTGGTCCAGAACTGAGTTCATGTCCAGAATATCCTTGTTAATTTTCTGTCTCTTTGATCTGTCTTATATAAAGTAGTGGGTGTTAAAGTCTCCCACTATTATTGTATGGGAGTCTAAGTCTCTTTGTAGATCTCTAAGAACTTGTTTTATGAATCTGGGTGCTTCTGCGTTGTGTGCATATATATTCAGGATAGTTAATTCTTCTCATTGCATTGATCCCTTTACCATTATGGAATGCCCTTCTCTGTCTTTTTTGATCTTTCTTGGTTAAAATCTGTTTTATCAGAGACTAGGACTGCAACCTCTGCTTTTTTTTTTTTTTTTTTTTTTTTTTTTTTTTTTTTTTTTTTTTTTTTTTTTTTTTTTTTTTTTTTTTTTTTTTTTTTTTTTTTTTTTTTTTTTTTTTTTTTTTTTTTTTTTTTTTTTTTTTTTTTTTTTTTTTTTTGCTTTTGCTTTTGCTTTTCATTTGCCTGGTAAATATTCCTCCAGCTCTTTACTTTGAGCCTATGTGTGTTTTTACACATGAGATGGGTCTGCTGAATGCAGCACACCAATAGATTTTGACTTTTTATCCAATTTCCCAGTCTGTGTTTTAAACTGGGGAATTTAGCCTATTTACATTTAAGGTTAATATTGTTATGTATGAATTTGATCCTATAATCATGATACTAGCTGGTTATGTTGCACATTAGTTAATGCAGTTTCTTCACAGTGTCATCGGTCTTTATATTTTGGCGTGTTTTTGCAGTGGCTGGTACCAGTTTTTACTTCCCATATTTAGTGCTTCTTCCAAGAGCTCTTGTGAGGCAGGTCTGGTGGTGACAAAAATCCTCACATTTGCTTGCCTGCAAAGGATTTTATTTTTCCTTCACTTAAGAAGCTTAGTTTGGCTGAATATGAAATTCTAAGTTGAAAGTTCTTTCTTTTAGGAATGATGAATACTTGCCCCCACTCTCTTCTGGCTTGTAGGGTTTCTGCAGTGAGATCCACTGTTAGTCTGATGGGCTTCCCTTTGCAGGTAACCTAACCTTTCTCTCTGGCTGCCTTTAACATTTTTTTCTTTCAGTTCAACCTTGGAGAACCTGACAATTATGTGTCTTGGGGTTGCTCTTCTTGAGGAGTATCTTTATGGTGTTCTCTGTATTTCCTGAATTTGAATGTTGGCCTCTCTTGCTGGGTTGGGGAAGTTCTCCTGGATAATATCCTGAATTGTGTTTTCCAACTTGGTTCCATTCTTCCTGTCACTTTCAGGTACAACAATCAATCGTAGGTTTGGTCTTTTCACATAGTCACACATTGCTTAGAGGCTTTTTCCATTCCTTTATATTCTTTTTTTCTCTAATCTTATTTAAAACCTCATTTCAGTAAGTTGATCTTCAATCTCTGATATCCTTTCTTCTGCTTGATTGATTCAGCTATTGACATTTGTGTATGCTTTACAAAGTTCTCATGCTGTGTTTTTCTTCTCCATCAGGTCATTTATGTTCCTCTCTAAACTGGTTATTCTAGTTAGCAGTTCCTGCAACCATTTATCAAGGTTCTTAACTTCCTTGCATTGAGTTAGGACATGCTCTTTAGTTCAGAGGAATTTATTACCCACCTTCTGAAGCTTACTTCTCTGTCAATTCATCAATCTTATTCTCCATCCAGTTTTGTGCTCTTGCTGGAGAAGAGTTGTGACCATATGGAGGAGAAGAGGCATTCTGGTTTTTGGAATTTTCAGCATTTTTGCACTGTTTTTCCTCATCTTTGTGGATGTATCTACCTTTGATCTTTGATGCTGATGCCTTTTAGATGGGGTTTTTTGTGTGGGGGTCCTTTTTGTTGATGTTGATGTTATTGCTATCTGTTAGTTTTTCTTCTAAGTCAGGCCCCTCTTCTGCAGGTCTATTGCAGTTTGCTGGAGGTCCACTTCAGACACTATTTGCCTGGGTATCACCAGTGGTGTCACCAAAGATTGCTGCCTGCTCCTTCCTCTGGAAGCTTCATCCCAGAGGAGCACTTGCCTGATGTCACCGGAGCTTTCCTGTATTAAGTGTCTATTGACCTCTGTTGGGAGGTCTCTCCTGTCAGGAGGCATGGGGGTCAGGAACCCACTTTAGGAGGCAGTCTGTCCCTTAGCAGAGCTTGAGTGCTGTGCTGAGAGAATCCTCTTTGACATGGTCAACTGCTCTCTTCAGAGCCAGCAGGCAGGAAAAGTTAAGTCTATGGAAGCTGTGCCCACAGCCATCCATTCCCCCAGGTGCTCTGTCCCAGGGAGACAGGAGTTTATCTCTAAGCCCCTGACTGGTGCTCCTGCCTTTTCTTTAGAAATGTCCTGCCCAGTAAGCAGGAATCTAGAGAAGGAGACTGACCACAGCTGCTTTGCCATGCTGTGGTAAATTCCACCCAGTCCAGCCTCCTTAGTACTGTCAGGGGGAAATTGCCTACTAAAGCCTTAGTAATGGTGGATGCTCCTCCACTCACCAAGCTCCATCATCCCAGGTTGACTTCAGACTACTGTGCTGGCAGTAAGAATTTCAAGCCAGTGGTTCTTAGCTTGCTGGGCTCCATGGGGTTGGGACCTGCTGAGCGAGACCACCTGTCTCCCTAGCTTCACTTCCCTTTCCAGGGGAGTGAACAGTTGTGTTGCTGGGGTTCCAGGTGCCACTGGAGAACACACAAAAAATAACTCCTGTGGCTAGCTCAGAGTCTCCCCAAATAGCTTCTGAGTTTTGTGCTTAATCCCAGTGCTCTGGTGGTGTAGACACACGAGGGAATCTCTTAATCTGCAGATTGCAAAAACAGTGGGAAAAGCGTAGTATCTGGGTAGGGTAGCACAGTCCCTCACAGCTTCCCTTGGATGGAGGAGAGTGGTCCCCTGGCTCCTGGCACTTCCCAGGTGAGGCAACGCCTCACCCTGTTTCTGCTCGCCCTCCATAGGCAGCACCCACTACTTAACCAGTTCCAATGAGATGAACTGGGTACCTCAGTTGGAAAAGCAGAAATCACCCACCTTCCGTGTTGGTCTTGCTGGGAGCTGCAGACTGGAGCTGTTCCTATTCGGCCATCCTGCCAAATTACCTGAAATGAATCTTAAACCAGAAAAATGACATTGATGGACACTAGTGAGATTCTGATAGTCTGTAGATTAAAAACAAGAACAAGGGACTGGGCTATAAATGGTATCAAATTTATCAATAGCAGCTTTGGAATCCGGAAGACAATAGAGTGGCATATTCAAATTTCTAGAGTAAATTTATCTCTAATGTAGAATTCAAAACATTCAGGCCATCATTAATATGAGAGAATACAAATAATTTTTAGACATGGAAGTTCCCTAAATGTATTTTGTATTCACTTTTTCACCTTTATCTATTCTTGCTAAAGAAGTTATTGGAAAATGTAATATACCCAAAGAGGAACAAAACAAAACAGTTCCTAGGATCGAATTAACAGGGTTTCAATATATGAGAAATGCAAAGAGGCATTTCCTCCTGATGCAAATGGATGAGCCAAAAGGAAGATGCACAGAGGCCCGGAGGGCACTCGCTGCAGACTGGAGGTGGAGGAGCAGGGTGTGTTACAGAGATGGAAGGTGTGAGAATACTTAGCCAATGCTTAAAAAAATTAATACGTTTTAAAAATTATCCAAATAGTAACTCTAAGAAAAACAAATATATATATATACACATATATATTTGAAGAAATAGGATGACAGTACTCTGACTCAACAGAATCATAATTATGAAAATAATCAATGTAGGCTTAATCAGTGTCATATAGCCACATTGGCAGGATGATTGCATGGAAAGTGAATGAATGAGAAGTAAAAAGTTCATTCTCCATAACAGAAATGTTATAGACAATATATAATATGGATGAATTAGAAGACAGCAGTTTCTCTCTCTCTCTCTCTCTCTTTTTTTTTTTTTTGTAAATGTGGTAGCAAGATTACAGGTGAAACCACTGAAATGATTTAAATAATTGGTTATCAGGAAGATATTTCAGAAAGATGAGAGAGTTTTGATGTCTTTTAGGACTATTTAACTTTTTAAACTATGTTTTTGTTTTACCTTAATAAAACATAAAAATAAATTGAAAATGAAGTTAATATATAATTTTTAGGTAGTAATCACACCAATATGAAGATATAAACAATGCCCTACCATTTGTCCTGATTTTGCTTTATCTCTTTAATCCAGCTGAAAAAAAAAAAAAAAAAAAAAACTTGGAGTGATATATTTTACAAAACAGCAATTCAAGAGGTGACTCTTCAAATAGATGGTATTTCTATCTTTTCATCTCATCAGGTATGAGAGGAATTTCCAGAAAAATAACCAGATCATTACTAGGCTTTTCTCTTGTTAAATGAATATTGCATTTGTAGCTATTACCTGAGAAATTTCCTTCCATCACCCTTCCCAACCCCACCCCTGCATTCAGCTTAGCCCTCCAGATGGATTACAGGCCCTACCTTATTACCTCCCCTGCGTTGGCAACTCTCTCCCAAAACTAATTGCATTCTTCAGGGAAACAGAATACAATTGTCCTTCAGGACTCCCTCAGTATTATAGCTGAAGGAGGAACAAATCTTGAAGGAATCAACAGACAACTTGGAATGAAAGTCTCCAGAAGGAGCAACAGCATCTGTCTGCACAACAAATACCAGCTGGAATACTGATCATCCAAATCCATTATTCCAAAATGTTTATACACAAAGAAATTAGAATTTTTTCAGCATACTAATGTATGTCTTCTGTTTATACAAAAGCGTGAAGAATTAATTATTACTTAATCATGAGTGAGGGACTTCTCCAAAAGTATCTCAAGCTATTTTACTTGTTGCTGGATTTTCTCTTCAATTGTTTGTCCACTTTTTAAGTCCTTAAGGAATCCTTTGCTTCCTCCTACCAGACTGAGTTAGCTAGCCAAGTTAGCTAGCCAATTACTTTTATAATTAAGCTATTATTTTTGTCACTGTTTAATTGTACCTTCTTCCCAGAGTGTGACACTCAAGGAGCCAGAGAACGTATCTCTTTCTTACCACTAGGTTTCAGGGTTTTAGACACTCAGGTATAGGTTTATTTGTTTTTGGCTGATACGCTGTAGGAGTGAGCAGCTAAAATTATGAGCTTTGGAGACTCAAGAATTGTTGCATATATTAAGTCATCTGTAAAAAAGATCATAATGTATAGTACCTATGTCGAAAGTCATTAGAAACACTAAATGATACAATAGGGCTCTTCAATATGGTAATTACTTTAAAAATGTTATGTTTTATTTACTTTTAGACTTTTCATAATAGAGTCCTTCAGGACAATCAAAACAAAAACAGAATCACAGTGGTTTCCAAATATCTACTTCAGAGTAAAATAAATCTGGACAGGCTAGAGAAAAATAGTGCTGCATTATAATCAGACAGGCTTCCTAGGAACTGTGACTGCTTATTGCAAAGTACAATGAGGATTTTGGACAGGCTGGAGAGAGATGGAAAATAAATAATGTATCATGAGCAGCAAAGAAAAGTAAGATTCTCAAAGGTACTAAATGTTTTCAAAGATTAAACTTACACTGCATCTGGATCTCTTTTTGGAGAGTTCTGGTCTTGGTACAAGACCGGAATATTAAAACATAGCACGAACACAATCAGCTTAAGTGTTTACTTAGTATTTGTTGATAAATTAGTTTGTAATTAATGTTTATAGATATATTCTATACTATGTATTATATTGTTTTAGAGCAACAGTTTTCTATGTAGAGATTATATATAGCAAAAAAAAAAAATCTTTGGCGAAAGCTTGAGAAAAATCAAGAAGAAATGTGAGGGTCTATAAACAATTTTTCAGGCCTCCATGATCTGATTATCCAAGAGTGTTTCTCTACCTATCCACCTTTCTTCACTTTGATGACCAAAACTGAGGCTTTTGTACTCTGAGCGGGAAGGTTTACTTCTCCCTCTCTTCCTGATTCCTCTTCTTACCTGATTCCTCATGGACCTTGCTCAATTAGTTATCACGTTTTTTTCTTTATTTTCAAATTCTCCCATTCTACTAAACTGCAGATACTCTATGCACTCTATCTACAGAAAAAGAAACAAATGCCCAAACCTAGAAAGGTTTGTACTTAGTTTCATAAGATCTGTTAACTTGTCTGTAGCTCATCTATTAATCTTAAAGTAGTCGGTGCAGTGAAGCAAACTCCTGGTCTTTAATAGTTGATGTTTCTACTTTCATTCTATTTGTTCTTTCATTTTACTTTGGTATTTGGCCTTGGGATCTTTCTTCCCACTTTAATGCTCTTGCCTGGGTCACCAATAATGGAATTTAGTGTGAATAAAATACCTTGCACAAAGTACACAGTGCTTGTGTGCCACTGAGGTAGTGGCAAATGTCTTTATAAGGTGCCATATTAGTTCAGCTTTCCTTCAGTTTTTAACTTTGCCAACATTCTGTAAAGTTTACACGACAAAAAAATTAAAATTGGACATGTGTCAATGCTAATTAATTGATATTATGTACAATTATGTCCTACAATTTAGCACACCTCATTTGTTACAATTATATTATCTTTCTGGAAAATCAGGATATCATGTTAGGATCCTGGAATTTAAGGCTGGGTGGATCACGAGGTCAAGAGATCGAGACCATCCTGGTCAACATGGTGAAACCCCGTCTCTACTAAAAATACAAAAATTAGCTGGGCATGGTGGCATGTGCCTGTAGTCCCAGCTACTCGGGAGGCTGAGGCCGGAGAATTGCTTGAACCCAGGAGGCGGAGGTTGCGGTGAGCCGAGATCGCGCCATTGCACTCCAGCCTGGGTAACAAGAGCGAAACTCCGTCTCAAAAAAAAAAAAAAAAAAGAAGCACTGTGTAAAGCTATTTAAGAGATTCCTGAAACACCAGAATAAATGAATGCTTTTCCTTTTCCATCCACCTAACACCCCCCCATTGTATTATTTCCTTCTTGAAACTTTCTTTTTCTTTGTGTTTGCTGATGCCTCGTTTTTCTGGCTCAATTTCTCTGCCACATCTTCTCAAGAGATCTGGCTTTCTTCCAGCTTTTTCTCTAGTTTAGCACTGTTTTAGAAACTTTATAAAATAATCTGCATGGCAAACACTGGTCACAAGGGTTTACCTGTATAACAAATCTGCAAATATACTGTTAAATCTAAAATAAAAGTTTAAAAAATTATACGCAATTTTGCATGTAAGGTATATACAAAGGGCCTGGTAGTAGTTAGTACTTAACGTATGCTAGTTATTATTATTATAATTGAAGTAAAGGAGCAAAAATTTATCCAGCATTGACTGCTCTTGCAGTAATCACAGCAAAGAATATGAAATGATAAAGGGCTACTGCAGTAGTGGCTGTAGTAATGAAGATGGGGGAATAGACTTAAAGAGTAATCCAGAGAAGGCTACAGATGAGACACATTTTTTTACACTGGAATTAGGCAATGTAATTAAACATAAATTACAATGTGGTTGAGATAAATGTATATTTTTTTAAAAAAAAAGAAAAACAACTTTATGCAAAGAGGAAGATATTTGGTATCTGTCTGAATAATACAGTAGTCACTAGTCATATGTAGCTATATTGAGCACTTGCAGTGAAATTGAGAAATTGCATTTTAAAATTTTATTTTATTGTAATTTAAACTTGAATAGCAACATGTGGCTAATCGCTATGTTGGATAATGCAGTACTTGAAAATAGTGTGATACTAGGAAGATACTTCTCTTCTCAGCTGCTTCATCTGCAAAATAAAGAGGTACAAAAAGTTGGTTTCCATGATCTTTTCTACTTTGTAGCTTTAATATTTTGCTTGTATTTTTCGCATGAAGAAAAAAAGTGATTTTCTGAAAACTATGATGTGAAGCAGGTTGAATACTAGATAAGAGAATTGAATTCGCACTTATTTAGTTATTATTATTTAATCAGAAAGAATTTGGACAAAGAAAGTAGAATGCTACTCAGTAAATTATAGTCTGACGCTAGAAGTGGCATGAGCATTAGTAACTTTGATTTTAACTGATTCAGGAAATGTTGACTTAAATAATATAGATTCTACGGTGGATTTAAAAGTTATTGCATTTTAAATTTTATGAGCTCTATATATTGTTTCTTAAGAAATTTCTTCAAAATATTATTCAATGGTCTGCACACAGTGGCCATTCAGTAAATGAGGCTGATTTCAAATGTTTTCTTTTCAGCAAGAATTTAGATACTTTTTTTCAAGTGAGAAAATGCCCTACTGCCCCCTGGTGTTCAAATTTAGCCTTGTATGCCACATAGTCAATATCCCCTTCCTTTACTCCCATCATTTTATTAAGCTTTTTCCTATTGGAGACAGGGGGTTGTGCATAATTTTGGTTCAGCAATCAGGTCTATTTTTATTCTGGCTATCCCTTTGGTGATATTAGTAAATGTATTTGACATGTTTAAATTGATTCAATTGGTATATCTGAAATAATTCTAGCCTGTAATACAAAGTTCAGTTTGTATCAGCTTTTTTTCTCTCCTTCTTTCCCTCCCTTGCTCCTTTCCTTTTCTCACCTTCTTATTAATTTCTTGGTGTTTTAGTCTCTGTTCTCCTATACTTATTGATATTTTGTAAATATTTTCTCTCATGATAATATATATAATTTTATAATACATATATAGCATATATATAACATATAATTATAATACATATATATTTAATGGAATTATGGAGGCTGAGAGGTCCTGAGATTGACCCTCAGACACATATTATGCTAGGCACAAGGCCGACAGTTTCTATTGTCTAATAAAGGATACAGATAAATAAATAGGATTTATAGTGTAATGTGATAAGTGCATTAAAAAATAAATAGTGTTATGAAGATCAAGAAGAATTGTTCTGAACATAGATGACACAAATTAAGAAGAAACTTCTCATAAAAAGTTATGGCTAAGCTTTGACGAACATAGCAATTTCAAGCACAAAACCATAACAGTTGGCTTGGTTGTATCTGCAAGAAATTTGACCAAGAGACATACGAGCAAGGGACTTATATTTCCAGAGACCGTATTTGTTTGGAAATAGTGAGTGATTTGTAAATGAAAAAAACAAAAATAAAACCTGGAAATAATTATCTTCCCACTAAATAGCTGAGTCTCCCCTAAACTAGGCTTAGGGGGACATGAGGCAAGCAGAGAAAGAAATAAGTTGGCAGGCAGGACAATAGAAGGCTTTCAAATCATTTCAGTAAAACATAATAGCACTAAAGTGCTTTTGGGAAAGGATCACATGTGAAATTCTAGCAGACTAGGGAATTTATATAAAATCAATGCTCAAACTTTATTTTAATAAGAAATTTGTTTAAAGAACTCAGAATGCCAGGAAATTCTTGCTATACTTTGGGGGAAGGGGTGAATGTGATCTTAAAAAAAGATCATTTTATATTGGAATCGAGAAAAAAAAGAACATCATATTGGAAGTCAAAATTAGACATTAAGTTCCCAATCTTTTTAAAAAAAATGTTTGCTTTAGAAAATCTTTTGTATTTTAATTAAGAATTTATCATCCAAGACATCTACAATTTCAGATTTTAAAATTTCTACAAATGCTATAATTGTGACTAAAAGAACTTTCTGCATATAATTGACTGCCATAGCTTTTTGGCTTCCACACGCAAAGTCATTAAGAATAAATATCGGTATTTGTAATGGCACAAAAATTACTCCTGCTGCAATAGTAATGATTTTCAATAGTCCAAGAGCAGGGAATAAAAACTGAAAATGCATTTAGATACTGAGGATAATGTAAGAAATAGATTACTGCTCTAGCAGTTTCTCTGAGTATAGGGGACTTGAGACCAAGAAGACTGTAATTGTCTAGCTGAAAACTCACAATTGTATGTGGGGCACAATCACTTCATTTTACCTAAAATCAATTGTTCAAAAATTTTATTTTAAAAAAAATTTTTATTAATGACATTAGATATAATATATATGGCATTCATTTCGTGGAGGGTTATTCTTGAAGTCAGGCAGAATGAAGTGTGTGAATAATGCAGTATGTTGTACTCAAAGAACTTGTTTCTATGAAAATAGCCTAGATTCACTTTTCAGTGGGACTCCTTTCTCCTCACCTAGTTCCCTTGTTCCTTGTCCGTCTGAGATCTATTCCTCCCTTGTTTTCAGACTGTAAATAATCCTGAATTGCTTACCCATGTGTCAGTTAAGGGGCAACTCAGCCTGTGCTTCTCTGACATTGAACACAACCGGACAAAGATGTTTCTACTTGAAGAGCTCTAGGCTTTCTCACATGAGGGGACATAACTAGATCATAAGAAAGAAGCCCCTGGCCTCTGAAAAAAATGCAGGAAGCTTTTTTTGTCAATAAAAATATACACCTAATTCTGTAGGTTTGAAATCAAGTGAAAATGATCATTTGGAGCATTCTTAAAGGGGAAATAATTTATTAAAATTTAGCACCGAAGAAGTAAAGACATTGGAACTATGCAGCTTTGACCTGAAGATCGTCATTGCAGCCAGCATTCATTGAGCACACATCCTATGCTATGTTAAAGGCACATAAGGGAAATAAGATTATCATCCCAACATAAGCATTGAGTCTATGCTCTTAACCCCTAGAAGATGACCTCTTAACCTTTAGATTTCAAGCCAATCTTAGTACTCAAACTTCAGTTTTTATTAAAATAGCTTGAAGAACTAATTAAAAACCTAGTAAATATTGAGTGGGAGAGTGGGATTCAGGGAGCTCCATTTTAAGTTTAGAACAGATCACAAGTTTAGACACACCAGAGTGCTGTGCTCTACTGGTTTGGCAAGGCTCATGAATATAATAATGCAGTAATTTTGTACCCTGAGCTGAAGGTATCTGTTTGTGAGCAGTAGAAGGAGCTGCCTCTTTACATACCTCCCCCTTCTGCATGAGCTGCCTCCCTGCATTACTCTCCAGCACCAGCCAAGCAACTTCCTGGAGGCTGCTCTGTGTACTCAAGAAAAGTGCCCCTGCTTCTTCCAAATATTCATTTTCCTAATGTAACTGCTTTTAAGCATTAATATATTCTTAGAACGCTATGCCAAGAGTCAGAAGAATGTAATACTCCTCTCATGCCCACTGAATCCTGCTGAGTGGAGAGTTGCAAAGTAACTCACTCCAAGTTTTATTAAGAGCCATGTGTGGCAAGTTAAATTTGAATCCATTTTCTAAACGCAATTAAATGGAGATGCTGAAAGGAAGTAGTCATTGTTTATGGCAATAACACAATTTCCAGTATTATCATAACTTGAATATAAAAGACGTGTTAACGTGAAAACTAATTAGCATTATCAGTCATTTTTATTCCTTGTTTCTAACCACTCTCTTTCCACTTTCACTGATATCTAAATATACTTATAAATTTATTTTGCAGTGAATATTATTATAACCGTCTAAAAGGCATCCAGGTTTAGTCATCACACCAAGCTCTGTAATGTCTGAGAAGTGTATGGAGCACTTAACATTTCTTAACATTAAGAAATGTTAACAGAAATAATGACTGTACTATAAGTGCTATAAAATATGAAAAATACGTGTTTGGATAAAGTTGTTGGTTTTGATAAAGTTTGGCATTATCACTAATCTTATTAATGTATTCAGAATTTCAGTTTACGGTTTATTATCTGAAAGATTCATTATTTGAGAATACTAACCTGGTATCTTCTGTGAGGCTGAGTGAAGATATGCCCCAAATATTAAACATATAGTGGTATGGAATTAAAAAAAAAGTCAGAAAGTCAATCTAACAGTATTCTTGAATACCAAATTTAAAACCAGCAGATGATTTTGTTTATTAAAAAGGCAACACTCAATTTAAAAATTAGCTGGGCATTGTGTCACATGCCTGTAACCCCAGCTACTCAGGAGGCTGAGGCAGGAGAATCATTTGAACCCAGGAGACACAGGTTGCAGTGAGCTGAGATCATGCCACTGTACTCCAGCCTGGTTGGCAAGGTAAAACTCTGTCTCGGAAAAGAAAAAAAGAAGAAAAAAAAAAAAACAAAAAACACTGTAGAAATGGAATGTCTTTTTTTTTTATATATACTTTTTATTGCATTTTAGGTTTGGGGGTACATGTGAAGAACATGCAAGATTGTTACATAGGTACACACATGGCAGTGTGATTTGCTGCCTTCAAAAAAAAAAAAAAAAAAAAGAAATGAAATGTCTTTCTAAAGTATAACAGGTAAACTTGGGCTACATGAGTACATCTGTCACCACTCATGGCCACTACAGACACCAGTTCTATGGTCCTAGCTGCTATCAATCTACCAACTTTATGTAAACTTTGTCCTAATTGTTGCAACAGTACCTAAGGCCAAATTTTGTAACCCTTGGTCTTCTCATCACTACATATCCAGAGAAAGTTCCACATAGCAGTTGGAAGGATTTGGCTTCACTTACCAAAGATAAAATGGTCAGGTGAGACACCTGGAAGTAAAAGAAAGTTGATCTTTCATGGGAAAAATTTTGAAGTAGGACATGAGTGGTAATCAGAATAAATTATTACTCAATATATCCTCCTGGTTTGTACTATTTGAAATACCGTAGTTCCATATATTCTATGAAAACATACTGTAAAACATAGCAAAAACTCATCTTTGCTACAAAGTTGTGGCCACTTTTAATGAACTCCTGTAAATCTGTTCTTCCTCACCCCCTTTAAAAAAAGACAAAAGAAAGAAGGAAATCAGAACCTGAAGCATAAGCTTATTTGCTTGTTGTTTTCTGGTGATTGTCGTCCCTCAGACCTGTTCCCATGGTTTGCAATCGTCAATAGGGACATAACCTTCTACTTCATATTCTCTTTTCTGTGTAGTTCCACCTACTACAATGTGGCTGACTGGGTAGTGTTTAATTAAATAAATTCAATCCTAATGTAAGTTTCAATGGGTGCAGCAGTTTGTTCAGCTCCCAATGGAGGGAGCATGAAAAGCTCTACGAAAATGTGCTTCACCAGAGAAACTGCAGTCAGAGAACTCAGAAACTGATCTAATAGGGAGAGTTGTATGCTGGATGCTGTTTACTTAAGGCTGCCTGAGTATTGTTAGAGTGAGACTGGAATTGTGATTGACAGATACCACAATTCAGGACTAGAAAGACTTTCAAAAGGCAATAGAAAGAAAAATACAACAATATAAATAATGAAGTTGAGGCTGCACACCTGCAATCCTAGCACTTTGGGAAGCTCAGGTTGAAGGATTGTTTGAGCCCAGGCACTGAGGCTGCAGTCAGCCATGATTGTACTACTGCACCACAGCTTGGGCAACAGAATGAGACCCTGTCTCAAAATAATAATAAGAAAATAATATTAAAAATAAAGTTGAGGCCAGATGCGGTGGCTCTTGCCTGTAATCTCAGCACTTAGGGAGGCCAAGGCAGGCAGATCACGAGGTCAGAAGTTTGAGACCAGCCTGGCCAATATAGTGAAACCGCATCTCTATTAAAAAAAAAAACAAAACAAAAATTAGCCAGCCTTGGTGGTGTGTGCCTGTAGTCCCAGCTACTTGGCAGGCTGAGGCAGGAGAATCACTAGAACCCAGGAAGTGGAAGTTGCAGTGAGCAGCAGTCTCACCACTGCACTCCAGCCTGGGCACCAGAGTGAGAATCCATCTCAAAAATAATAATAATAATAATAAAATCAACAAAGTTGAGAAAATCAAGAAGCAAAAGATATGTTTAGAAAAATTCACTTGTGAAACCATCTGGACCCTGTATTTTGCGGAGAATAATGGTTTAATGTTTTATTTAATTTTTAAAATAAAAATAGAACCATTTATATTTTCTATTTGTTCTCATTTTTAATTTTGAATATTATATTTGAAATAATTTTGTCCATTTTAGTATAAATTTGTCCATTATAAGCTCTCCTTATCATCTTATACCTATAGAATATGTAGTAATGACCCTTGTTTAAATTCTTGATTTAGTAATTTATGTTCTTTTTTCTTGATTAGTTTTCTTTTTCTTTCAATTTTCTTTAAGAACTAAATTTGGTTTCATTGTTCTTTTTTTTCTATTTCATTGTGCACTTATATTATCTTTGTTATTTATTTTACTGTCTTTCATTTGGAATGAATTTGCTGATATTTTCTATCTTCTTGAGATGGATTCTTCAAGTATTAGTGTTCAGACTTTCTTCTTTTCCACAATATACATTTATGTCTATCAGTTTTACTTAGCACTGCTTTAGCTACATTTTGCAAGTCTCTGTTTTATTTTCATGTTCATTTAGCTCAAACTATTATCCAATTTCCTTGAGAACTTGTTTATCCAATTAGCTAGTCAGAAGTGCTTTATATAATTGCTAAAGAGTTGAAGATTATTTTATTCATTGTTGTTATTTACTACTAGCTTAACGCCATTGTGGTCAGAGAAATATTCAGTGTGCTTTTCAAACCTTGGGTTATGGCCCAAGACATGGTCTTTTTGTTAAATGTTGCATAGCCCTGGGGCAAAGGTGTATTCTATTATTGGGGAGAATGATCTTATGTCAGTGAGGTCGTTTTTGTTAATGGTGCTGTTCAAATATTTTGTATGATTCCTGATTGTTTGCCACTTTTTTATGAGTTACTGAAAGAGGTATGGTAATATATCTTAGTATGATTTGTGTATTTTTCACTTAATTTAGTCAATATTGGGCCTTCTATTTGAAGCTACATTTGGGGTACACAAAAATATAATATTGTGTCATTTTATCACTGTGTTTAACCTTTTACCATTACAAAATGCCATCTTTATTTCCAGTGATGCTTCTTGCTCTAAGTCTTTTTGTGTGATTTTAATAAGGCTGTTCATTCTTTGGTTAATATTGCATATCATTATATATCCTTTTATTTTCACCCTTCCTTATATTTAAGATATGGCTAATAGCCTCTTAATCAGCAATTAAGATTGTAATCAACAAATAGGCTTGGTTTTCATTCAGACTGGAAGATCCTCACCGTTAATATTATCATTGGCATATGTGGGTCTAGCACTATCTGCTTACGCTTTTATCCATCTTTCCTTTTTGTTAGTTTTCTTTCTTGTTTTTCTTGACTTATTATAAATTAAAAATTCATTTAAAAATATATCTATGTTTCTTTTATATTAACTTGTTGACTATAGATTGTGTTATTACTGGGGAGGGGAAAATGAGTTTTCTAGAGAATAATTTTTTAAATCTATTTTAATTAGCATTTTACTTCTTCTAAGAAGTACAAATTTCCCATAACACTTTAACTCAATTTACTGTATTCCCAACTTCTGAGCTATCTGTATCCTGTACTTTAAATGTAGATATTGTTATTATTGTTTTAAATAACAATAAAATTATTATTGTTTTAAAACAATTATTATTGTTAATTTTTATAACAATAAATTGTTTAAATAATGTTCATTTACATTTGCCAACATATTTATATAATATATTTCAATTAACCAATATAACTACACCTTCCAAAAATTACAGCAATTCAGTAAATACATGAGAACAAGAAGAAAATTATAACTTTAATATTATTTGTTTGTTAAAAGGAAATTAAACTCGAGAATGTAACAAAAGATTACAACAACCTCAATCATGCAGTTTAAAGGGATTAATACTAGTAAAAGTATAAAGTAGTAATAATATTTAAAAGAAAAGTTAAAAGGCACTATGGATTTGATGAGTAAAATTAAAATGAAAATCAAAATAAAATAAATAAGCTATCTAGTAGCCCATAAAATAAAAAAGAAGGTACAATAAAACTAGAGTAAGGATGAGCTATAATTTCAGTTGCAGAGACTGCTAAAAACTATGAAGTAACTAGTGTTGAGTCTAGAACATTATATTTGAAACTGTATATGAATTAAACAAACAAAAGAGAAAAAATCTGAAGAGAGCAATAATCAGAGAATAATTTTAAAAGATACAAAGATTTACCATTAATAATGATCCAGCCCAGGAAATTTTATTGGAGATCCCAAATATATTTTTAGAGAACAAGTAATTCTTTTATGTGCATTAAAAAAAAAAAAAAGAGTAGACAAATCTAACATTTCACCTAGGGGAACAAGAAAAAAGAACTGACTTCAAAGCTAGCAGAATAAAAGAGATAACTAAAATCAGAGAAGAAATAAATGAAACAGAGTTCAAACAAAAGATCAAGAAATCAAAAGTTGGCTCTACAAAATAATAAACCAGATTGATAGACTGCTTGATAGATTAACAAAGAAAAAAATGAGAGAAGATTCAAATAAGCACAATCAGAAGTGACAAAGTGACATTGTGGCTTATCCTACAAAAATACAAAAGATTCTCAGAGACTATTATGAATACCCCTAGGCACACAAATTAGAAAGTCTAGAAGAAGTAGATAAATATCTAGAAACATAAAATCTTCCAAGATTTAACTAGGAAGAAAGTGAAAACCTGAACAGACCAATAACATGTTCCAAAATTGAATCAGTAATAAAAAAAATATCAACCAAAAGAAGCCCTGTGCCAGATGAATTCACAGCTGAATTCTACCAGACATACAGAGAAGAACTGGTACCAATCCTGCTAAAACTATTCCAAAAAATTGAGGAGAAATTCCTTCCACTTAACTTATTATATGAAGCCAGCACCACCCTGACACCAAACTCTGGCAAAGACAAAAAGAAAAAAGGAAACTTCAGACCAATATCCCCAATGAACATAGATGCAAAGATCATCAACAAGACTAGCTACCACCCTTTGGCCCAACAATCTCCTTACTAAGTATATACACAAAGAAAATAAATCATTCCACAAAAGGACACAGGCGCCCACATGTTCATCACAGTGCTATTCACAGCAGCAAAAACAGAATCAACCCGAGTGCCCATCAAGAGTAGATTAGGTAAAGAAAATGTAGTACATATACAGCATGGAATATTATGTAGCCACAGAAAATAAAAAGAATAAAATCACGTCCTTTGCAGGAACATGGATGCAAGTGGAGACCATTATCCTAAGCAAACTAATGCAGAAACAGAAAACCAAATACTGTATGTTCTTATGTATAAGTGGGAGCTAAACATGGAGTACACATGGACATAAAGATGGGAATAGTAAACACTCAGAATTCCTAGAAGGGGAGAGTAGGAGGAGAGAAGGACTGAAAAACTGCTTATTTGGGACTATACTCACTATCTGAGTGACAGGTTTAATTATACCAACCCACAGCATCATGCAACATACCTTTGTAAACAACCTGCAGATGTATACCCTGATTATAAACTAACAGTTGAAACATAAAAAATAATAAATTCAATGACAATAAAAGAATTGATAAAGGGGGTTATATTCTCAATTCATTCTATAATGAATCATGTTAAAAGAATAATGTAAGACGTATACATAATATTCATACGAGGAATTCAGCATGAGGTAACATTAAAAAACATGAATAAAACCCTCTATTATATTTCTAGGAGAAAAAAATGTGATTGTTACATGTCATTTAATATAATTCATAATTCATTTCTGTTTAAAACTTTAAATCTTACAAGATGCTCAGTTTGTTTTATGTAGTAATTGAACATTGTAATGTTCCTATGCTGGGAATATGTTTTCAACATAATACAAGTCAAAGATACATCATGTTACCACTATCATTCAATAGTGTTTTAAAATTTACTAGCCAAAGCCAGGCACAGTGCTCACTCTTGTAGCCCAGCACTTTGGGAGGCTGAGGCTGGCAGATCACAATGTCAGGTGTTTGAGACAATTCTGACTGACATGGTGAAACCCCGTCTCTACTAACAGACAAAAATTAGCCAGGCATGGTGGCATGCACCTGTAATCCCGACTACATCGGAGGCTGAGGCTGGAGAGTCTCTTGAACCTGGGAGGCAGAAGTTGCGGTGAGCTGAGATTGCACCACTGCTCTCCAGCCTGGGCGACAGAGCAAGACTCTGTCTCAAAAAAATCATTGCAAAGAATAAGATGGTGAAGTGATTCGGTTGAGTATTAATTTACAAAAATTAGTAGCTTTACATACTTAAGAAACAATCAATTAGAAAAATATAATGAAAAGAACAACCATTGTAATAGCAACAAAAAGTAAGAAATACTCCAACAAAAATATAGAAGGTTAAATAAAAATAATATAATGATATCAATAATATATTAGTAGATTTTATTAATCATTTCATATACTCAATATCATAAAAATATTATGAATATGCCCATACTTTCAAAAGTAAATTTATAAATGCAATATTATTCCTGTAAAATTTTTAACATGATTTTGAAAAGTGACTTTCTTTCCCCATTAAACGGTCTTGGCACTATTGTCTGAAATCACTTAACCATATGTGTGAGGGTTTCTTTCTAGGCTCTCTATTCTATTCATTAGTACATACATCCATCTTTATATAAGTACAACACTATTCTGATAGCTGTAGCTTTGTAGCAAGTTTGGAAAACTGGAAGTGTAAATCTTCCAGCTTTCTTGTTCTTTTTAGTGGTTTGGCTATTTTGGCCCTTAAAAAACTATAGAAATTTTGGAATACGTTTTTCTAATTCTGTAGAAAGCATTATTGTAATTTTCACAGGAATTACATTGAATCTGAATTGATAACATTATTTTCTTCTAATTCCTAAACATGGGATGTGTTTCCATGTATTTAGGGCTTCTTTTATTTCCTTCAGCAACATATTGTCATTTTCATTGTACAAGTTTTTCACCTCCTTGATTAAGTTAATCTCATTAATAGAATCTTAAATATTTTATTCTTTTCTATAGTACTGTAAACGGGATTGTTTTATTAATTTCCTTTTCAAGTGGTTCATTTTAGCATATGGAAATGCAACTGATTCTCATGTGTTGACTTTGTATCCTGCTGCTTTGCTGAATTAGTTATTCCAACAGTGTTTTGTGTGGAATCTTTAGGGTTTTCTACATATAAGATCACATTATCTGCAAATGGAGATCATTTTACTTATTATATTCTATTTGTTTGCCTTTCATTTCTTTTTCTTACCCCAGTGCTCTGACTAGAACTCCAGTACTATTTTGAATAGAAGGGCAAAAGCAGGCACGCTTGCATTGTTCCTAATCCTAGAGGAAAAGATATTAATCTTTTACCAATAGTATTATTTTCGCTGTGAGTTTTTCATATATGGATTTTATTATATTGAGGTGGTTTTCTTCTATTTGCAGTGTTTTGAGTGTTTAAATTCTGAAAGACTGTTTAATTTTGTGAAATCCTTTTTCCACACTGAGATGATCACATAGTTATTTTCCTTCATTTTGTTAATATGGTGTATTTCAGTGAGCAATTTTTTTTTTTTTTTTTTTTTTTTTTTTTTTTTTTTTTTTTTTTTTTTTTTTTTTTTTTTTTTTTTTTTTTTTT
>PVKV010005276.1:0-10344 GCA_004027835.1 Alouatta palliata | reverse complement strand
CTGCCAGAGTCTACCGAGTAGCTGGGATGACAGACACGCACCACCACGCCCAGGTAATTTTTTTTATTTTTGGTAGAGGCAGGGTTTCACCATGGCCAGGATGGTCTCGATCTCCTGACTTCAGGATCCTCCTGCCTTGGGCTCCCAAAGTGCTGGGATTAGAGGCGTGAGCCACTGCACCCGGCCTCAAGTTTTATATGTTGAATCATTCTTATATTTCAGGAATAAATCCCACCTGGTCATGGTGTATAATCCTTTTAATATGCTACTGAATTTGGTTTGCTAGTATTGTTGAGGATTTTGCATCAATATTCATAAGGGATATTCGTTTGTAGTTTTCTTTTCTTGTAGTGTCTTCGTCTGGGTTTGATATCAGGATAATACCAGCCTCACACAATGATTTAATGAGTGTTCTCTCCTCTTCAAATTTTTCGAAAAGTTTGAAAAGAATTGGTATTAGTTCTTTAAATGGTCTGTGGAATTCACCAGAGAAGCCATCAAGCCCAGTAATTTTTGTTGTTTGGAGATTTTAAATTACTGATTCAGTCTCTACTAGTTATATGTCTATTCATGCTTTCTCTTTCTGTGTAATTTAGTCTTGCTAGGTTCTGCATTTCTAGGAATTTGTCTATTTCATCTAGGTAATCCAATTTGTTAATGCACAATTTTTCATAGAACTCTCTTACAATCCTTTTTTATGCTGTAGAATTATGAGTAGTGCCCCAGTTTTTATTTCTGATTTTAGTAATTTGAGTCTTCCCTCTGTTTTTCTTAGTCTATCTTGCTAAAGGTTTGACAAGTTTTTCAATTTTTTTTCAGAGAACTAACTTATGATTTCACTGATTTTCTCTTCTCTATTTTATTTACCTGTGCTCTAATCTTCATCATTTCCTTCCTTCTGATAGCTTTGTTTAGTTTGTTTTCCTTTTATTGTTTCTTAAGTTATAAAATCACGTTGTTGATTTGAGATCTATTTTTTATTATAAGTGTAAAGCCTCTGCATATTAAATGTATCATTTTTCTCCAAACTGATCTATATAAGCAATGCAATCTCAATTGAAATCTCTGCAAGTCTTTGTTTAAATTGAAAAACCAATTCTGAAGTCTATGTGACACTATAAATAGTCAAAATTAGTGCACGTAATAGTCTTGACAAGAATATGGTTAGAGGATTTATGCTATCTGAAATGAAGACTTATTATAAAACTACAATAATTAAGGAAGTGTGGTATTGACATAAGGATAGACAAATCAAACAGTGTATTAGAATGAAAAGCTCCAACACATATAGACTCATGTTGATTCATAATAATTTATAATGAAGTTGATACAAAAATGCTTTGGATAAAAATTATATATTACATAAATAGTGCTGGGTTAACTGAATATTCATATAGAAATATATAGATTATCTTAAAATATATAGAGAATATATGAATCTTGACTCTATACCAACTATAAAAATCAATTCTATGAGTATGATAGACCTAAATGTGAAAGTTATAACATAAAATGTCTAGAAGACATTGTAAGAAGCTATTTTTCATGATCTTAGTGTAGAAAAGAATTTCTTAAAGAGGACAGAACAGTACTTATCATAAACAAGCAGATCTTCCAATTGAATTCCATTAAAATTTAAAACACTCTTAATCAAAAGATATCACTAAGAGAGTAAAACTGCAAGCCACACACAGAGAGCAAGTATTTACAACACATATGCCCAACAAAGGACTAATGTCTGGAATATATAAAAGATCATGCAAATCACTAGCAGAAAGGCAGACAACTTTTTAAAAGGACAAATAATTATAACAAGAATATCACAAAAGAGGCTATCTAAATCTTCAGTAAACATATGAAATGTTACTCAGTTTCATTTGTCATTAGGGATATTCAAATCAAAACCACAGTGAATATCAGAACAAACCTACCAGAATGGGAAAAATTTACAAGTCTGACCATACCAGGTTATGACAGTACCACACTTCACATTGTGTTATTGGGGGTGAAATTTGTAAACCCACTTTGAAAACCTGTTTGGCAGTGTCCATTAGAGGTTAAAATTCATATACCTATCACTAAGCAATTCAACTCCTTGATATGTACCTAATAGATATATAAATACTCCATAAGATATACATAAGAATGTTATAGAAATAATGTTTCTAGTAGCCAAAAATAGTAATTATATAAATGTTCACTAAGGGAGGAATTGATACATAAACTATGATATGTTCAAACTACCACTACAGACAACATTTGGATGGCTAAAGAAAGTAAATACAGAAGGATCATACCTCTATAGTGCATAGCAACAGCCAAAACTCATCTATGGTGATGTAAGTGAGACTAAAGCTTTCTACTGGGGATGGTGTTAAAGACAGGGCACAGGGAAGTTTGCTTAAGTGCTGGCTGGTTTCTATATTTTGATGTGCATGTTGGTTGTAGGATTTTACCATATTCTTGCTGTGAAAATTCACTGAAGTGTACACTTTTCTCTTCTTCTTTATATGCTTCTATAAATATATTAATCTATGTTATATTAATATATATTAATCTTTAATAAATATTAAATTAGAATCCAATTTTAATAACACCTTATCCAGGCTTACTCCCATAGTCTTCCAGGCAGAGTAAATCAATCCGTTTGTGTTCAGAATGTATGGCTTATGTGTATTTTTGAGCACTCATAAAGGTAAATTGAAAATGTGTCAGTTTACTCAAGGGATTCATAATTAACTTGTTTATTCTTCAAGGAGAGTTCTGTAAAACGCAAGGGAAGAAATCCCTAAGGAATCATAGTTACCATTTTGTAATCCATGTTGATGTTGGGAAATCATATATGGGTAATGTTCTCTTCAGCTCTGCCCTGGGCTAGCTATGTGATCCTCGAGATGACAGGAATTGACAAAACAGCCTACCAGAGATCCAGAGGCCTATGTCCAAGAAGACGACGCTTTCCTACATGGTATCTAGTTCCTCAGATCTACTTCTTTTTTCTTAATCCAGAATGCTGCCAAAATTCCCATCCATTTTCTTTCTTCCTTTCTCAATACTTTTACCTAGTGATTAAGGTGTGTGCTAGGTGTGTGATCAAGAAAGATTTCTTTATGAAGATATGTTCTTCCATGTTTTAATTTAGCTTGTATTGATCTTCCAAAACACTGGCTTCTTGAGTTGTGACTCAGAATAGAAGTTTCTTCTCTTTGAACTCATAAGGTAGACTGTGTTCACTCTTATTATTTAAAGAGTCATAAGTTTTGCATATGAATCTAAGTTACTGTACTACATTTAGGATATTAAGGGCATCCTCTGATGAAATGCTGTTTACCAATGTCTAACCCTGCATACCTTCACACAACTGGCAATTTTTTTGTGCTTTTTAAATGCTTTCCATCTCTCTTGTATAACAAGAGCTTGTTCTGTACACCCAAATTCTGTTTCTCCTTCTCTTTGCACAGAATTAACTACAGATTTCTTTATCTCTAGTACAAAACAGCCCTTACTATATTCAATCCCACACCAGCAGCTACATCTCCAGAGATCCAGCCTTAAACTACAAAGCAGCAAGATGGTTTTAAAGTCATCCAGGCATGTTTAATATTGATCTTCTTATCCCAGCCAAGAAAAGCTCCTACTGCTTTAGAAATTGGGTTCCCAAGCAGGTGGAAAATACTGTTTAGTTTGCAAATTTACAGAAAAGTTTCTCTTTATCTAGGTAATAAGAACAAAGGAGAAAAGAAAATTATACAGAATACTTTATGTCTTTTACCTTGATTTTTCCCTGAATCACAACTCAAGTCTGGCCAACTTGCATGTCTGTCAACAGCAAATTTCAGTAACATATATTCATAGTTTATCAGTACTCTTCTCTTCTCTATAGATTGATATCCTAACCCTGGATAAACTCTGCTTTCATTTTGAAGTCAAATTTGTTACAGAGGCAAAAATAAATCCCAAACCAATTTCTAGTTCCCTCCAGTCTTCCCAGTAATACAAGTGCTATCTTACCAACTAGTTAATTAAGCCAGAAACTTTGGCATCATTACAGTTCTTTCCTCTCCTTAATTCTCACATCTATTTCATGATTACTAATGTAATCTATTGATTTCATATTCAAATAGCTTTCAAGTCCGTTTCAAGTCATTTGCAGTATCACTGCAAATACTACATTTGCAGTATCACTACCCTACTCCATGCTACTAGCAGTGCTCACTTGGAGTGATGTACTGGCCTCCTAATGCAAAGGTCCCTAGCAGCTGGAAAGAGGAAGGAAACCGATTCTCTAGCATCTCCAAAAGGGAGCAGCTCTGTGCACAGCTTGGTGCATCCACATATTCTCTTCTATTTCAGTCAGTCTTTGTTTGAGAAAAAATGTTTCCACAGTACCTAAAAGATAGATTACATCAACCGATTTCTCCCAAAAATAAATATCAAAATCCTTATTGCAACTTGCATGGCTCTAATAGTCTGCTATCTTTCTACTCCTCTAGTCTCTGTTCACTCCAGAATCTGCCTCCCTGAATGCATCCCGGCCACATGCGTCTTCCTGCGGCTCCTAGAACAAGCTGTGCTGCCTCTCTCATTTATCCTTCAGAGGCCAGAAAAAACTTTGTTGACCACCCTGAGTAAATCAAACTCACCTACTTTTTCCAGTATAGCAGTTGCCACATTAGTAGTTTAATGTGTTTAGTAATTTAATATGATGAATTATTTAAAGAATTTTTGTCACTCTTTCTGAACAGAAACTAAATACTGACAGGAACTTAGTTGTTTTTTTCATGTGTGATTATTTCAAGTATCCAGCACAGAATACATAGCTTAACTCATTAATAATTTGGTGAATGAATGAATTAAAAAACAATCATCTAGCAAGTGTAAATAAATAAAAGCAACTTTAATCTTGACTATATTCTCTTAAAAATTCTAAAGGTTTGAAATATTAGTATGACATTTTCTTTAAAATTGTTGCTTTCAATATTTCTTATACCTGTCCATATCTTCTCTCTCTTTTCTTTATTCTCTCCCAAGAAAAATCTGTGGTCTAGCCAAAACAAATCCCACTAGGCTTTCTTCTTCCCTAGCTTTTCCTTCCATTGACTTACTTACTAGAATAAGTATGGGCTTTGTAGTTAGAAGATCATCTTTATAAAAATAAGTGAGAGCTGGAAAGTAATAATGGTTAACATGTACTGAGGGCTTCTTATGTATCAGGTACTGGTTTAAACACTTTACATAAGTTGGCTTATTTAAACTTCAAGACAACACACTAGGTTAGTGCTAAGACAATTCCCATTTTATTGAGGAAAAATGTAAAGCCCAAAGGAGTTAGTAACCTGTTAGGATCTAAGGATGATAAATGGTTGAGACCCTGTCTGAACCTGGAAAGTCTGGGTCCACTGTCAACGATCTTCATCATTAGTTAGCACAGATGACACGTTGTTATCTCCCTAAAGCAACAAAACTCTTCTCACTGGGAGTGATCATGAAAAAGGCTATGGAAATGCATGCATTTATAACTTTTGTGTGTGTGAGTTTGTGTGTGTGTGCGTGTGTGTGTGTGTGTGTGTGTGTGTATTACACTACCTCCTTCCTTCTACTCAGTGTTTAGCACAAACCCTTTCCAGGCCAATAAAATATCAGTAGAATGAAATAATTGATTAACCAATGAGTCAGTCAATTAAGTGGTACAATTAAAGGAGTTGAAGCAAAAAAGTGACCTGATAAACAATGTGTTAGGAAGAATAACCCGTAGAATAGATTGTAGTGGCAGCCTTGTAAAACACTAGATTTAGACACATGATACGGAGTAAAGGGGTTTAGAATAGAATATAATCATGAAACTGGATAGAGAGATACCCTTTACAGAATGTGTTAAATGTGAAGTTTTTAAGTATTCTTTCTTTGACTTCCATTTATATAGCTGTAGAAGGACAGATAAGGCAGTTATTTAAAAAGGGGAATACAATTTATATCTATAAGTTGTTTAAATATCTCATGGTCCAGATTTTAAAATTACTGTCTAGAAAAAGGCTAACATCTGCCTTAACTGAATTTATTTCCCACTTAACATCTCATAGGAATTATAGTGACCCCTTTCATTGTACTTTCAGTAATAAGAAAGGAATTTAAATTGTTTCCAAAATGGCTTTTCTCTCTTTACATTCATCTTTCTTTCTCTTCACCAAACCACATTAAATTTATACTCAAGTTTCTAAATTCTATATGGCAGTAAGAACAATGCTCCCCCTGAAGATGTCCACCTTGCAATCCTCAGAACCTGTTAATATACTATTTATCTAGAAAAATGGTCTTAGCAGATGATGTGATTACGTTAAGGATCTTGAGATGGGGAAAGTGTTCTGAATTAGCTGGGTTGGCCCGATATAATCACAAGGGTCCTTATAAAAGGGAAACAGGGATGTCAGAGCCAGAGAGAGAGTTTTGGAGTTGCTACTGTTGTCTTTGAAAATGTAGTAAGGGGCCATGAGCCAATGAATGCAGAGGGCCCCTAGTAACTGGATAGCACAAGAAAGCAGACGATTCTCTATAGTCTCCAAAAGGCTGCAAGTCTATGGACACCTTGATTTGTAGGACCTCCGACCTCCAGAATTGTAAGATAATAAATTCGTGTTGCTTTAAGTGAGTACATTTCTGGAGATTTGCTACAACAGCAATAGGAATCTGATATCCCTATGGTATATCTATAACATTTTTTTTTGTTTATGTTTTCAGATTGGCAAGGATGAAAAGAACTAGTGTTCACTTACCCCAAAGAGTCAATTATTTTGCTTTTGCTAAGACAAAGGACAACCAAAGCAAAATTCAGTTTTTTTTTTTTCTTTCAGATACACTTTAAGTGGCTTCAATATATTTTAGTTTTTCAAACTGGATTAGCCCTGGAGGAGTAAGAATTGATAGTGGGAGCAGGAGGAGGAGGCAAATGTAGATGTGAATACTACAGACTTATTGATTTAGATATACACTTAATTTATAAAGTACCAGCTTGTAAAATACCAGTTTTCCTATTCCGTTGTCTAAGATTGTCAGAAGAAATGACAATAGTCCCAGAGAGTTAATAACACATAAAAGTAAGCTGGGTTCGGTGGTGCATGCCTTTAATCCTAGCACTTTGGGAGGCCAAGGTGAGCAGATCTTTTGAGCTCAGGAGTTTGAGAGTGGCCTGGGCAGCACATGAAACCCTGTCTCTACAAGAAAATACGAATTAGTTGGACATGGTGGTACATGCCTGTAGTCACAGCTTTTTAAGAGGGTAAGGTGGGAGGATCACTTGATTAGGGAGGTGAAGACTGTAATGAGCTGTGTGTCACAGGTTGGGTAAACAGAGAGAAACCCTATCTCACACATACACACAAAAGTAAGTCTGTTTGATAATAAATCTTACTATATAAAAGACTTTCTGGAATCATAGCATTCAAACTTTACTAGTAAATTAGAACCAATGTTTATGTTTTTCTCTGTGTTAATTACTCCATTTCATGCATATGCTAAACTAGGATTTTCACTTCAAATTGTTTTCCATCAATATCCCTACTTATAACCTAAATATTTGAATTGATAGATGTCTATCTTTTTCTGTTTTTTGTACAGTTAACCTCTTTCTCTCTGCTACCCGAAATCTTTCCAAGGTTGACTGAATATGTATTTACATAATAGTCAAAAGGGCTCCTATCTTGGTATAATTTAATATCAAAATACAACAGACAGGAAAAATTTCCTATATTCTTTATATAATATTACTAATGTACGCATATAAACTGGGAATAATCTTAAAGTATCTTCTAACTCTACTTGTTAAATGATGTGTGATTAGCAAGTTTTAATTCTCAAAGTAAAAAAAAAAAACCTACCTGCCAGACATTCCTTTCACCTCCATTACACTTACTAAGGGAGAATTCTCATAACCCAAATAAAGTTTTGCTTTCCTAGAAGCTGCAGAGTACAAACTGATGGGCTGTGATCTCACTAGATGATGCCAAGAGAATCTGTTATTCCCTCCCGATAATACAAAAGCATAGGTCTTATGAGTATCTCAAGTCATAGATTTAAGCAAGACCTCTGGAATCTAGAATCTAAAAGAAGGAGCAGGTATCCATTTAAAATCTCCCAGACAAATGAGACTTTTTTCCTTGTCTCAATTACCTCCTGTCACCATTTTTTCAGTTAAGAATGTGTCTTTGACACAAGAACAGAAAATCAAACACTGCATGTTCTCACTCATAGGCGGGTGTTGAACAATGAGAACACATGGACACAGGGAGGGGAGCATCACACACTGGGGTCTGTTGGGAGAAAATAGGGGAGGGACAGTGGGAGGTGGGGAGTTGGGGAGAGAGAGCATAGGGAGAAATGCCAGATATAGGTGATGGGGAGGAAAGCAGCAAATCACACTGTCATGTGTGTACTCGTGCAACAATCTCGAATGTCCTTCACATGTACCCCAAAACATAAAATGCAATAAAAAAAAAAACAATGTGTCTTTGTGCTTGCGTTACATTATTCTGATGTAAGGTTGAATATTGGCACTGGATAAAAACAGAATTGGTAGCTATTCTTCCTCTTGGGTGCTTGTTCTTATATCAATCAAAACTTTATAGTTAGACTTCATTATGTCAAACCATTCCTTTAAGAGGTGACTACCATTGACCCACTCGTAATTCATTCCACAGCCTTTTGAAATTTCACGTTGTCTCATTAGGTTCAGTTCCAGTCCATTTCATGGTCAGACTGTAATTTGTTAGTCTCCCATGAACTTCATTATAAGCCATCATTTAAAAAGCCCTCTTAAAGAGTTGTCAAATAGAGGGGAAACAGCATGTTTTAGAGTTACTCAGCTTTTGAGTATACCCTAGGCAGATGCTATCATTCCAGAAACAATCTGGACTTGTATTCAAGTAGCCTTGATCACTTACTATGGTTTCTGTGGTTCCTATAATCAGGAGGTTTGAGTGAGTTTAATTAATTAATCTTTCTGCTTTTGGGAATTTAATCATTTGGAGCCTGACAATGAACCAGGAAGTATTAAAATAGGCTCAGAATTTTTTTTTTTTTTTTTGAAGTCCTTGTCCTTTATTGGGCAAGGGGTGAGGGAAGCAGACAGACAAGTAGATGGGTGTGTAAGGACAAAATTCTACCCAAAAGCCAGCCAACCCACACTCCCCTGAAATGGATGCTAATGTGCTTCAAACTCTGGGCACCGGTTTCAAGCACAGCCTCTTCGAGGGATGAAAGGGGTTCTTGTAAAGCTTTTTGTTATCCTCAACCACAGAGGCAAGCTCTGAGTTGTGGTTTTCCTAGGACACTAACTCTAGTCACAAAGATCTCTGGAGTGATCGAGGTTGGAGGAGTGAGTGGCAGGGTGAGTTTCAAAAGGATAAGCAGAACAGGAGTCTTACCCAAGCAGTGGGCACGTTACAACAACAGTTCCTGTGTATGGCCTCCCACCCAACCAGAAATTGACAGAGGCACGTATATGGTGAAAAGATATACATATATTTAGAATTAGCCAGCTGGACTCAGTTTAGATGATCCCAATTTTGTTGGCAACATCCAAAGCATCGTAATCAGGAGCCAGTCGAACATATGCCTTCTCCTCTCCATCAGGCCAAATAAGGGTGTTGACCTTGCCCACAACAATGTCGTAGAGCTTCGTCACAGCCTGTTTGATCTGGTGCTTGTTGGCTTTGACATCCGCAATGAACACAAGTCTGCTGTTGTCTTCTGTCTTCTTCATGGCGGACTCAGTGGTCAGCGGGAACTTGATGATAGCATAGTGGTCAAGTTTGTTTCTCCTGGGGGCACTCTTCCGAGGATATTTGGGCTGCCTCCGGAGTCTCAGTGTCTTGGGCCACCGGAAGGTGGGTGACGTGCGGATCTTCTTTTTTTGTGGCTGTGGATACCTTTCAGCACTGCCTTCTTGGCCTTTAAAGCCTTCGCTTTGGCTTCGGCTTTAGGAGGGGCATGAGCTTCCTTCTTCACTTTTGGCGCCATCTTGTGAAAAGGCTTTTTTTTTTTTTTTTTTTTTGAGATGGAGTCTGTTGCCCAGGCTGGAGTGCTGTGACAGCATTTCAGCTCACTACAACCTCTGCCACTCAGGTTCAAACAATTCTCTCGCCTCAGCCTCCCGAATAGTTGGGATTACAGGCGCCCACCACCACGCCTGGCTAGTTTTTGTATTTTTAGTAGAGAAGGTATTTCACCATGTTGGCCAGGCTGGTCTTGAACTCCTGACCTCAGGTGATCTGCTCACCTCGCCTCCCAAAGTGCTGAAATTACAGGCGTGAACCACTGGGCCCAGCCCAGACTCAAAATTCTTACTAGTAA
>PVKV010005275.1:104178-117424 GCA_004027835.1 Alouatta palliata | reverse complement strand
CCACTATTATTGTGTGGGAGTCTAAGTCTCTTTGTAAGTCATTAAGAACTTGCCTTATGTATCTGGGTGCTCCTGTATTGGGTGCGTATATATTTAGGATCGTTAGCTCTTCTTGTTGCATTGATCCTTTTACCATTATGTAATGTCCTTCTTTGTCTCTTTTGATCTTTGTTGGTTTAAAGTCTATTTTATCAGAGACAAGAATTGCAACTCTTGCTTTTTTTTGCTCTCCATTTGCTTGGTAAATCTTCCTCCATCCCTTTATTTTGAGCCTTTGTGTATCCTTGCATGTGAGATGGGTTTCCTGGATACAGCACACTGATGGGTTTTGGCTTTTTATCCAATTTGCCAGTCTGTGTCTTTTGTTTGGGGCACTTAGCCCATTTACATTTAGGGTTAATATTGTTATGTGTGAATTTGATCCTGCCATTTTGATGCTAGCTGGCTATTTTGCCCATTAGTTGATGCAGTTTCTTCATTGTGTCTATGCTGTTTACCATTTGGTATGTTTTTGGAGTGGCTGGTACTGGTTGTTCCTTTCTATGTTCAGTGCTTCTTTCAGGAGTTCTTGTAAAGCAGGTCTGGTGGTGATGAAATCTCTGAGTACTTGCTTGTTTGTAAAGGATTTTATTTCTCCTTCACTTATGAAGCTTAGTTTGGCTGGATATGAAATTCTGGGTTGAAAGTTCTTTTCTTTAAGGATGTTGAATATTGGCCCCCACTCTCTTCTGGCTTGTAGGGTTTCTACTGAGAGATCTGCTGTGAGTCTGATGGGCTTCCCTTTGTGGGTAACCCTACCTTTCTCTCTGGCTACCCTTAGCATTTTCTCCTTCATTTCGACACTGGTGAATTTGATGATTATGTGCCTTGGTGTTGCTCTTCTTGAGGTATATCTTTGTGGTGTTCTCTGTATTTCCTGGACTTGAATATTGTCCTGCCTTACTAGGTTGGGGAAGTTTTCCTGGATAATATCCTGAAGAGTCTTTTCCAGCTTGGATTCATTCTCTTCATCACATTCAGGTAGACCTATCCAAACGTAGATTAGGTCTTTTCACATAGTCCCATATTTCTTGGAGACTTTGTTCATTCCTTTTTACCCTTTTTTCTCTAATCTTGCCTTCTCATTTTATTTCATTGAGTTGGTCTTCGACCTCTGATATCCTTTCTTCTGCTTGGTCACTTCGGCTGTTGAAACTTGTGTATGCTTCGCGAAGTTCTTGTGTTTTTCAGCTCCATCAATTCACTTATATTCCTCCCTAAGTTGTTTATTCTCATTAGCATTTCATCAAATCTTTTTTCAAGGTTCTTAGTTTCTTTGCACTGGGTTAGAACATGTTCGTTTAGCTCAGCAAAGTTTCTTATTACCCACCTTCTGAAGCCTGATTCTGTCAATTCATCACATTCATTCTCCATCCAGCCTTGTTCCCTAGCTGGTGAGGAATTGTGATCCCTGGTAGGAGGAGAAGCGTTCTGGTTTCGGGTGTTTTCATACTTTTTGCTCTGGTTTCTTCCCATCTTTGTGGATTTATCCACCTGTTGTCTTTGTAGTTGTTGGCTTTCAGATTGGGTCTCTGAGTGGATGTCCAGTTTGTTGATAATGAAGTTATTTCTTTCTGTTTCTTAATTTTCCTTCTAACAGTCTGGCCCCTCTGCTGTAGGACTGCTGAGGTACACTCCAGGTCCTGCTTGCCTGTGGATAACCTGCAGCGGCTACAGAACATTAAGGGTTGCTGCCAGTTTCCTCTGCTCTCTGTGTCCCAGAAGGATACCTGCCTGATGTCAGTCTGAGCTCTCCTTTATGAGGTGACTCTTTGGATATACGGGGCTCAGGAGCTGCTTGAGGAGACAGTCTGTCCTTTATAGGAGCTCAAGTGCTGAGCTGTGAGCTCCGTTGTTCATTCAGATCTGCTGGGTAGGTATGTTTAAGTCTGCTGCAGCAGAACTCATAAACCCCCCCTTTTTTTTTTTCTCCCCAGGTGCTCTGTCCCAGGGAGTTAGGGCTTTATTTATAAGTTTCTGTCGTGCTGCTTTCTTTTTTCAGGGCTGCCCTGCCCAGCGAGGAGGCAGTCTAGTCACTTTCTGCCTGCAGAGGCTTTGCTGAGCTGCTGTTGGCTCTGCCCAGTTGCCATGTGAATTTCCCTGCAGTCCTGTTTATATGGGTATAGTTAGAACTGCCTCAGCAATGGCAGCCCACCTCTGTAACGGTGGACTCTCTCTGTAATGGCAGGCTGCCTCAGCAATGGCAGACTACCTCCATAGTGGTGGACTGCCTCGGTAATAGCAGACACCCCTCCCCCACAGAGCTGGACCATCCTGGGTTCAGCTGTGCTTGCTGTGAAATTCTCAGTCCAGAGCATTTTAGGTTGCTGTTTTTTTGAGGGTGGGACTAGCCGAGCCTGATCACCTGGCTCCCTGTCTCAGAACCTTTTTTTTTTTTTTTTCAGTTGAACGGGTGACTCTGTCTCCCAGGTGTTCTGGTTGCCTTTTGAAAAGGGCCAGGATCTATGTGATTTTCCATGCGGCGACCCTCTGTGCTGGCTAAAACAGCCGTGCTGAGATTCGTGGCGATTTTTTTGCCCAGGAATCTACTGGCCTGGCTCCCTGTTTCAGTCCCCTTTCTTATCGGTTGAACGGGCGACTCTGTCTCCCAGGAGCTTCAATTGCCAGCTAAAACGGTGCCCGGACCCATGTATTTTGTGCAGAGACCCGCCGTGCCAGGGTGCCAGCCAAAACAGCCACTTTCGCAACCTATGGGGCTCCTCCGCCTGGGAATCTCCTGGTCTGTGGGCAATAAAAATCTATCTGTAAGTGCAGCGTCCACTCACCCTCTGTGCTTTCCCTGGGAGCTGCAATCCTGAGCTGCTCCTAATCGGCCATCTTGGATCTTTCCTTTTGTATTTTTTGTGGAGACAAGGTTTTGCCATGTTGCCCAGTCTGGTCTGAAGCTCCTGAGCTCAAGCAATCTGCCTGTCTCAGCCTCCCACAGTGCTGGGATTACACGTGTGAGCCACTGCAACAGGCCTCATTCTTTTTTAAGGATAAACAATATTCCACTGTGTATATATAGCACACTTTATATATTTATCCACTGATGGACATGTAGGTTGATTCTACATCTTAGTATTGTGAATAATACTCCAATAAACATGAAAGCGCAGGTATTTCTTTGCTGTATTGATTTCCTTTCTTTCTTTTTTTTCCAAGATGGAGACTTGCTCTGTCACCCATGCTGCAGTTCCTTGGCTCACTGCAACCTATGCCTCTGGAGTTCAAGTGATTCTCCTGCCTCAGCCTCCCAAGTAGCTGGGATTACAAGCATGCACCACCACACCCTGCTAATTTTTATATTCTTAGTAAACAGGTTTCACCGTTTTGGCCAGGCTGGTCTCAAACTCTTGACCTTGTGATCAGTCTGCGTCAGCCTCCCAAAGTGCTGGGATTACGAGCATGAGTCAATGAGCCCAGCCCCTGATTTCCTTTCTTTTGGATATATACCCAGCAGTGAGAGTGCTAGAGCATACCATTTCTATTTTTAGTTTTTTGAGTAACTTTTATACTGTTTTCCATGATGACCATACTAATTTACATTCCACTTACAATGTAAGTACATTCCCCTTTCTTTGAATCCTTGCCAGCATCTCTTATTTTCTGTCTTTTTGATAATAGCCATTTTAAATATCATGAATGACATCTGATTTTGGGTTTTTTTTTTTTAATTATTATACTTTGAGTTCTGGGATACATGTGCAGAACGTGCAGGTTTATTACATAGGTATACACGTGCCATGGTGGCTTGCTACACCCATCAACCCATCTACATTAGGGAAAAGCATAGTATCTGGGCTGGAATGCACTGTGCCTCACAGCACAATCCCTCATGGCTTCTCTTGGCTAGGGGAGTTCCCTGACCCCTTGTGCTTCCTGGGTGAGACAACGCCCCACCCTGCTTCCGCTAGTCCTCCATGGGCTGCACCCACTGTCTAACCAGTCCCAATGAGATGAGCCAGGTACCTCAGTTGGAAATAGAGAAATCACTTGCCTTCTGCATTGTTCTTGCTGGGAGCTGCAGACCGGAGCTATTCCTATTTGGCCATCTTGCCAGCCACCTGATTCTCATTTTGATTTTAATTTGCATTTCCCTGATGATTAGTGATGTTGAGCATTTTTTATATACCTATTGGCCATTTGTATGTTTTCTTTTGAAGTCTAAGCATTTTTGATTTGGGCTTCCTATTACTAGCATCCTAACTGATACAATCGTTCTCAACTTCCCAAAATATCTACTGTATTTCTTATCATGAGAAGAAGAGTATTGGGTGACTTTTTTTCAAAAAACAAAACGAAACAAAAAAAAGCTATCCTGGGCGGGGTGGCTCACGCCTATAATCCCAGCACTTTGAAAGGCTGAGGCAGGTGGATCACCTGAGGTCAGGAGTTCAAGACCAGCCTAGCCAACATGGTGAAACCCTGTCTCTACTAAAAATACAAAAATTAGCTGAGCGTGGTGGTCTGCATCTGTAGTCCCAGCTACTCTGGAGGCTGAGACAGGTGAATTGCTCGAACCTGGGAGGCGGAGGTTGCAGTGAGCCGTGATTGTACCACTGCGCTCCAGCCTGGACAACAGAGCAAGTCTCCATCTAGAAAAAAAAACAACTACTTATTCATCTGAAAGACCTACCTCTTGAGCATGTATCTCATGGGCTGAATATTTGTGTTCTCTCAAAATTCTTTTGTCAAAATCCTAAGCTCCAGTGTGATGGAATTTGGAGGTAGGACCTTTGGTAGGTGATTAGGTCACAAGGGCTCTGCCCTCATGAATGAGATTAGTGCCCTTATGTCATAGGATCCCTCGAGTGTCTCTTTTCCCACCAGGAAAGCTCTGTGGTGGGTGACGCCTTTGCCTGAGTTTTGCTCAGGCCTGTTGGGCTCGTTCCACTGACATGGCCTGGCAGGCTGTGCTTGGCTCATGCTACTGGCCAGATCCCATGCCTGCCAACAGTGAGCCAGGCTTGGAGTGGCGAGGGGTGCATGAATGAACAAGCGTGGGGTCCTGCTGCTGTGCACAGCCAGGCATGCTGGCTGCTGCAGCAGGGTGGGTGGCTCCAGGTGCCATTCCGTGCAAACCTGTGGCTGGATTTACCACAGATGGCTTTTGTTGTGGGCACCTGCATCTGGACTAGTGAACACAGTGGTGCCCAGAACTTAGAGATGCCAGAAACCACAGAGCCCCAAAGATGGTGTCACAGCATCTGGGTTTCCCAGAGAGCTGCTGGTAAGTGGGGGTGGGGGGGTTGGGAATGCATTTCAGTCCTGTTTGTGTTACAGCTTTCAGTCCTGCCATTTGGTGGATCCCAAATTCTTATCCCATGTCCAGGAAAAATGAGGTACATGGACAACTGCAGGGTGAGCAAGGCAGAGAGGAGCTTTATTGAGCGACAGAACAGCTCTCAGGAGACCCGAAATGGGTAGCTTCTTTCCACAGGCAGGTCATCCCAATAAGAGTCCAGCTGTCAGTGGAGAGGAGACCCAGAATGGGTAGCTCCTTTCCATAAGAAGGTAGTCCTGCTGAGAGCAGCCCTCAGCAGAGAGGAGACTTGGAGTGAGTAGCTCCTATCCACAGGCTGGTCATCCCCAGGAGTCAAGGAGACCCAAATTGGGTAGCTCCTTCCCACAGTTGGTAGTCTTGAGGTCTGTGTGAGTCTGGCCAGGTTTGTCGGGGGTGGTTTATGGGCTCAGAAGGGAAGAAGTGTATGCTGATTGGTCTATGGGATGCCATGGGTGGCCCAGAAAAAGCACTATAATTTCTGACTCCAGGCACCCACACCGCTCGCAACTGATGGTCTGGCCCCCAGGCTTCAGACCATCCCTAGCTTGAAGGTGGGGCTTCACTGGGGACCCGCCCCTTTCTGCCCACGAGCCTGTCTGCTTCCTACTGCCATCAACCTGCCATCCACGGCACCCACTGTTCCCAGGCTGTTCATGCAGAGGGATGCCTGTAGGCCTGTTCTGAGCTGCTGACAGTTCCTCCTTGGCCTCCCTCCTGTGGGTGCTCAAAGTCTAGAGAGGGCCAAGGCTGCAGGGGGCTGGCATGTCAGCACTGCAAGTACATGCACACCTGGCCAGTTTGCAACAGTCCCTGGGCTTGGCCCCAACTTTGCTCTGAAATCAGAGCAGGTGCTGGGAGCAGGGAGAGGCCAGGCAGCAGGAGCAGACACTTCTGATCCTGTGGGGACAGGGGGCTTCCTGGGCCCCCAAGAGTGCAGGAATGCCCCTGTCCACAGTGGGGCTGGGCGGTGGCAGCAGCACCCGGAACAGTGGGGCTCTGCCCCGCCAACTTGGAAGGAGGCGGGGCTCCCCGCCTGTTCCCAGTACCTTCGCCTGCTCCCAGCCAGCTCTGTGGAAGATGCAACCCCTGCTGCACCTCCCCCTGCTTGGGCCTCTTGGAAGGAGGTGGGGCTCCTGCCTCTTCCTAGCACCTCCGTCTGCTCCCAACCAGCTCCGTGGAAGATGCAGACCCTCCTGCACTTGCCCCCGCTGCAGCTGGCAGCATCTTCACAGTGACTGCTCTGGGTGGGCTGCCACTGCCATCACTTATAAAAGAGACTCTGGGGCCATGCACAGTGGCTCACACATGCAATCCCAGTGTTTTTGGAGGATGAGGTGGGAGGATCGCTTGAAGCTAAGAGTTTGAGACCAGCCTGGGCAACATAACGAGATCCCTGTTTCTTAAAAAAAGAAAAATTGCCGGGCGGGTGGGTCACACCTGTAACCCCTTTTGAGAGGCTGAGGCATGTGGATCACGAGGTCAGGAGTTCGAGACCAGCTTGGCCAACATAGTGAAACCCCGTCTCTACCCAAAATAAAAAAAATTAGCTGGGTGTGGTGATGGGCGCCTGTAATCCCATCTACTTAGGAGGTTGAGGCAGGAGAATGGCTCAAACCCGGGAGGCAGAGGTCGCCGTGAGCCAAGATTGCGCCATTGCACTCCAGCCTGGGTGACAGTTCGAGACTCCATCTCAAAAAAAAAGGACTCTGGAAGACTCCCTTAACCCTTCCTCCTGGCTGGCTGTGAACCAGGAAGTGGGCCCTCACTAGACACCAAATTTGCTGGGCCTTAATCTTGGACTTCCTAGCCTCCAGAACTGTGAGAAATAAATTTCTGTTGTTTATAAACCATCCAGTCTGTGGTATTCTGTTGTAGTAGCCAAAATGAACTAAGACTATTGGCATCCCAGGAGAAACTGTATTATTCCAAGAGCCACCCTGAGACTATTCCTCCACTAACGTCAGTTAGAGAGCTGAGGACTGGGGGAAAAGACAACTGAGTATTATTTAAATATCCCCTAATATTCCCCAAAAACCCAGGGAATTTAAGTGCACAGAGATCAAAGGAAAATATCATATCAGAATTTAAGAAAGTTATCAAATAAATGTATATGTGGATAAAACTAACAGACTTTTCAAACTAACATGCTTTTTTGCTTTTTGTTTTTTTTGTGAGACCAGGTCTCTCTCTGTAGCCCTGGCTGGAGTGCAGGGGCACAATCTTGGCTCACTACAACCTCCGCCTGCTGGGATCAAGCAATCTTCCCATCTCAGCCTCCCAAGCAGCTGGGACTACAGGTGTGCGCCACCACTCCCAGCTAATTTTTGTATTTTTTGTAGAGATAGGGTTTTGCCATGTTGCCCAGGCTGGTCTCAAACTCCTGAGCTCAAGTGATCTACCTGCCTTCACCTCCCAAAGTGCTAGGATTAAAGGTGTGAGCCACTGCACCCAGGCTTAACTAACAGGTTTTAAAGTTCTATCCTTTGTCTTCTCAGAACATTTTGATGGGAGCGATGATTCTATTCATTTGTTTTTTGTTTTTGTGTTTTCTTTTTGTAGAGACAGGAGCCTCACTCTGATGCTCAGACTGGTTTCCACTGGTCTCAAACTCCTGGGCTCAAGTGATCCTCCTACCTTGGCCTGCCAAAGTGTTGGAATTATAGGCATGAGCTGCCACACCTGTCCTAATTCCATTCTTGAAGCTCTCAGTGGTTTGAGGCTCTCCTCTCACTTCTCTTGCTAGTTCACCTGTCTTCTTTGCCAGTTAATTCTTCTCTGCTGAGCCAAATCTTTGTCCTATGCTACCTTCCCCTGATTTCATACGATCTACTTAACTGAATTCATTCATAATCTTAGCTTCAAATACCACATCTACCAGGATAATTCACAGATTTATATTCATCTCCATTACAGTGCAATGTGACCTCCAGTTTCATTTATCCGCTCTCTTGAATATCTCAAAGTCACCTCTAACTCCATGTGCCCCAAACTGAATTCAACCATCCTCCCCTATGCACCTGGTCTTCCTTTGTGCCACACAGTCTTCTAAGTCAAAGCATGGCAGTCATCCTTCATCTCCCTTATCTAGTCCATCATTGGTTTTGACTTCTAAATCTGTCTTGCGTTCATCTAAATCCCTCCATCTTTATGACCACCACCATAATTCAAATTTCTATTTCTCTCTGGAATTATTGAAGTCAACTCTCAACATGTCATTATGTTCATTCACCTTTGCTCTCCCTTTAATAATATTTTTTTGAACTCTGCAGCCAATATAATTTTTTTGAAATGCACATTTGATCATTTCAGCACCCCATTCCTCTAAGGTTAGGCAAAAACTTAAATGAGAGACATAAGCTATCAGAAGGGGGACACAAGAATGGAAACAGGTAGACTTTATTTATTTATTTACTTACTTTTGGAGAGGGAGTCTCGCTCTGTCGCCCAGGCTGGAGTGCAGTGGTGCGATCTTGGCTCACTGCAACCTCCACCTGCCAGGTTCAAGTGATTCTCCTGCCTCAGCCTCCTGAGTAACAGAAATTACAGATAGGCACCACCATGTGTTACTGTATTTTCTGTCCAAAAAATACAAAATTTTGTATTTTTAGTAGAGATAGGATTTCACCATGTTGGCCAGGCTGGTCTCGAACTCCTGACTTCAACGGATCCACCTGCCTTGGCCTCCCAACATGCTGGGACTGCAGGCCTGAGCCACTGAACCCGGTCAAACAGGTAGACTTTAGAAAGAAGAAAAATGAGTCAAGGCTGACAAGAAGATAGAGTTGCATGAAGTTTCTGATGTTTGATAGATGTCAACAAGACTAAGCTGTCCTGAAAAATCACGAAACATCATATGATAAGTCACTGGTAAATTGAGTGTCAACTTCAAAGGAAGAAGCTGAGGCATAATTAATAGAGAGAGTTTATCTGGGCCACAGTTGAGGACTGCAGTCAGGAACATATTTCCAGGTTGCCTTGGAGAGCGCTCTGGGGAACAAAGAAGAGGCTCAAGTTTTTAAAGAAAAAAGAACAAATCAGGAAGGGGGGTGATTACAAAAGTTGTTAGGAATTCCTGCTGGCTTACAGAAATAACATCGGTTAGTGTTTGGCTGCATATTAACTATAGGGTGTATGCCATTTAATGGCTCTTTGGCATCAGTTAATCTAGAGCCCATATAGCAAGTGGCTTCAAGAGGTAATTATTTAGCTCAGGGGAGGGTGATGTGACTGCTGTTTTATTCCAGTGTTTCTCTAAGCCTGATTATTTATTGTTTATTTCGAGATGGAGTCTCACTCTGTGGTCCAGGCTGGAATGCAGTGGCACAATCTCAGCTCACTGCAACCTCCGCCTCCTGGGTACAAGCAATTCTCCTGCCTCAGCATCCTGAATAGCTGGAATTACAGGTATGGGCCACAATACCTGGCTAATTTTTGTATTTTTAGTGGAGACATTGTTTCGCCATGTTGGACGGGTGGTCTCAAACTCCTGACCTCATGTGATCCACCCGCCTTGGCCTCCCAAAGTGCTGGGATTACATGTGTGAGCCACCAAGCCCAGCCTGGGCCTGATAATTTAAAGGAGCTCGTATTCCTCAGATAAGAATAGAATTTCCTTTTTCTTCGTGAGAGTAACAGTGGTGATCTTCATCAGGGTAAAGTAAAGAAGCCAGAAGCGGGGCGGGTACAGTGGCTCACGCCTGTAATCTTAGCACTTTGGGAGGCTGAGGTAGGCAGATCACTTGAGGCCAGGAGTTGAAGACCAGACTTGCCAACATGGTGAAACTCCATCTCTACTAAAAATACAAAAATTAGCCAGGCATGGTGGCCAAATCTGTAATCCCAGCTATTCAGGAGATTGAGGCAAAAGAATCACTTGAACCCAAGAGGCAGAGGTTGCAGTGAGCCGAGATTGTGCCACTGCACTCCAGCCTGGGCAACAGAGTGAGACTCCATCTCAAAAAGGTAATGATAATAAAAAATAATTAAAAAAAAAAAGAAGCCAGAAGCCAAAATGCAAGAAATTAAAGACAGATAACTTATTTTTATCAAAAGATGCCTTAGATAAAGTGGACTAAGGCAAGGCATTGAGATAAAGTGACAGATAAAGGACCACTTTAAGCAGACTGAATATTTGCTGTTTAGTGAGATATTGTATTAGTTCATTTTCACACTGCTGTACATATACTACCTGAGAACTGGGTAATTTAAAAAGGAAAGAGGTCTAATTGACTCATAGTTCTGTATGCCTGGGGAGGCCTCAGGAAACTTACAGTCTTGGCGAAAGGTGAAGGGAAAGCAAGCAACTCTTACATGGCAGCAGGAGAGAGAGAGAATGAGGGCAGGGGAAATGCCAGACACTCATCAAACAACCAGATCTTGCGGGAACTCCCTCACTATTGAGAACAGCATGGGGGGAAGCACCCCCATAATCCAATCACCTCCTCCAGGTCCCTCTCTCCATACACGGGGATTTCAATCTAAGATGAGATTGGGTGAATATACAAAGCCAAACCATACCAGATGTGGTTATTATTGTTTATCTTATTGTTGTTCAACTTTCCTATCCCCCTTCCTATGTTAATACCCCCAACTCTGTCATGACAGGGTGGATATGTGATTCAATCTGAATCAATCAACTCCAACCCTCTCAGGAGTTTGATCCCGAGACTACTGTATGAATCATCTTTGTATTGCATTTAAATCAGCTATATCAGAGGTGACTTTAATATCTACAGCTATAGAAGAGGGATCAGTCAAAATACTCTTGGTCAAAAAGAATCTACACAGTATATATGTGAACACAAGGCTGGTTAACTCATTTATAGCATGAATGAGAAAATTTAACTACCTATAAAACAGAAGCCTGTTGCTCTTTATTAAACATTAAAGAAGCTATGGTCATGATAAGAAGAAATAAGAGTAGGCATAGATTAGAAACTTAAGTTTCTTAGAGTCAATGTCTTGTTCATTGTGTTCCTGTAGCCATCAGAATGTGAATTTCCTCCAATCATCTCTTTCTTTTGTTGAGGTAGAGAAATGTGGGGATCAGCAGAGTAGTTTGGATTCTTGAAGATTTACATCAACAAGATTATTTACCTCCCATTCTATAGCATTGCAACCAATGGTTTATTTTCATTTTAACCAAGGTTGAATCAAAAGTTTGGAGTTTGTAATTCTTATTCCACCCCATCCATAAATGAAAGACTGTATTGTGGTCAGGCGCAGTGGCTCACGCTGTAATCCCAGCACTTTGGGAGGCTGAGGTGGGAGGATCACTTGAGGTTAGGAGTTCGAGACCAGCCTGACCAATGTGAACAAACCCCATCTCCACTAAAAATACAAAAAATTAGCTGGGTGTGATGGTGCATGCCTGTAATCCCAGCTAATGGGGAGGCTGAGACAGGAGAATCACTTGAATCCAGGAGGCAGAGGTTGCAGTGAGCCAAGATTTAGCCATTGCACTGCCAGCCTGGGCAACAAGGGTGAAACTCTAACTCAAAAAAAAAAAAAAAAAAAAAAAAAGAGAAATAGAAAAAGAAAAGAAAGGCTCTATTGCTGCTTATTTATCTGGCTGTAGTTCTCTGCGGAATGGTCTTTAAGCTCCTCTTGGGGAGAACCCTGAAGTTGCCTGGTTTTTACCCTTCATGAAGCCTAGTTCTTCAATTTTCTTTTGTTTCTGTGAACTGTTCCAGTACTCTTCTACAAATCTTGTGTTTATGTGAGTTGATTTCTGTGCTAGGAACCAGAGAAACCCTGACTGATACTACCCACTGACCATCTGCATATAGTGAGTAAAGGTGAGAGAGGATGGAATTATATACTGCTCCCAGGTCTCTGGCTTGGTTGACTGGATGCTGTTTCCACACACTCTGAAGGATACAGGAAGCGGGTTTGAGAAGGAAGTTAAATCCAGTTGGAAACATTAAGTTTGAAGCACAAATGGGACATCTAGGTGATATCCTGGAGACTTAACTGGAGAGAGAAATTAAAGAGTCATTTAAGTAACTGAAGATGAGGGTGTGGAGATTGCAAAGAAAGAGGAGGTAAGAGGCAGGGCACGGTGTAATCCCAGCACTGTGGGAGGCCAAAGTAGGCGGATCACAAGTTCAGTAGTTCGAGACCAGCCTGGCCAACATGGTGAAACCCCATTTCTACTAAAAATTTAAAAAATTAGTTGGGCGTGGTGGCAGGCGCCTGTAATCTTAGCTATTCGGGAGGCTGAGGCAGGAGAATCACTTGAACCTGGAAGGTGGAGGTTGCAGTGAGCCGAGATTACCCCACTGCCCTCCAGCCTGGGCAACAGAGTGAGACTTTGTCAAAAAAAAAAAAAAAAAAAAAGCAGGTGGAGTGGTTTGCAGCTGAAACCCAGGAAAATATTGACTTTCAAGGGGCGCCAGAGAAGGCCAGGAGAGGTGGCTCATGCCTGTAATGCCAGGACTTTGGGAGGCTGAGGTGCGTGGATCACAAGATCAGGAGTTTAATATCAGCCTAGCCAACATGGTGAAACCTCGTTTCTACAAAATACAAAAATTAGCAGGGTGTGATGGCGGGTGCCCGTAATTCCAGCTACTTGGGAGGTTGAGGCAGGATAATTGCTTGAACCCGGGAGGTGAAGGTTGCAATGAGCCAAGATTATGCCACTGCACTTCAGCCTGGGTGACAGAGCAAGACTCCTCTTTAAAAATTTAAAAATTGGCCGGGCGCGGTGGCTCATGCCTGTGATCCCAGCACTTTGGGAGGCCGAGGCGGGTGGATCACGAGGTCAAGAGATCGAGACCATCCTGGTCAACATGGTGAAACCCCGTCTCTACTAAAAATACAAAAATTAGCTGGGCATGGTGGCACATGCCTGTAGTCCCAGCTACTCGGGAGGCTGAGGCAGGAGAATTGCTTGAACCCAGGAGGCGGAGGTTGCGGTGA
>PVKV010005275.1:84761-98958 GCA_004027835.1 Alouatta palliata | reverse complement strand
AAAACTCCGTCTCAAAAAAAAAAAAAAAAAAAAAGAAAGTGCAATGTTTTGAGTCATGACGGCTTCATGTGCAGTGAAATATGTCTTTAATAAATAACTGACTGAAAAGAGCAGAGATGAAGATCAGAAGTTTGAACTACACTGGCTGGTTGGACCCAGTCCCTGACTTTTTCACAACCAAAACAAATGGCATATGAGATTTATTTATGTAGAATTTTGGCTTGTCTGGAACTCTGAGGTCCAAATTGAATTCAATTCCAAATGGAATCACTTGGGATAATTTAATTTTCTAGACAGTTTAGAATTAATCTTTTTAGGCACCTAAAATTATTTAAAATCATTTTAGATGAAAGGCTTACAAAAACATACTACATACGTTCTTGTTTTTTGATGCTAATATACTTGAGATAATTTTACTACATTTTTTTCCCTTTTTTTTGTAGAGATAGGGGCATGTTATGTTTCCCTAGGCTGGTCTTGAATTCCTGGCCTCAAGCCATCCTACTTCAGCCTCTTAAAGTACTAGTATTACAGGTGTGAGCCATCGTGCCTGGCCATAATTTTACTGTTTTTCAAGGTTAGGATTAGCACCATGAACATCATCTATCCAAGAGAAATGACTTCAGGACCTATCGAGTCAGCAGTGCATTTTGTACTTTACCCCCAGAATTTATCTTTTTTTTTTTTTTGAAATGGAATTTTGCTTTTTCCCCTAGGCTGGAGTGAAGTGACCTGATCTTGGCTCACTGCAACCTTTGCCCATCCTCCCCACCCCCCCCGGGGTGATTCTCCTGTCAGCCTCTCCAGTAGTTGGGATTACAGGCAGTGCCACCACAGCTGGCTAATTTTTGTATTTTTTTTTTTTGAGAGGTAGTCTTGCTCTGTCACCAGGCTAGAGTGCAGTGGTGCGATCTTGACTCACTGCAACCTCTGCCTCCTGGGTTCAAGCGATTCTCCTGCCTCAGCCTCCTGAGTATCTGGGACTATAGGCATGCACCACCACACCCAGCTAATTTTTAGTAGAGATGGGGTTTCACCATGTTGTCCAGGATGGTCTCCATTTCTTGATCTTGTGATCCACCCGCCTCGGTCTCCCAAAGTGCTGGGATTACAGGCGTTAAGCCACTGCGCCCAGCCTTCTAATTTTTTTTATTTTTAGTACAGGTGGGGTTTCACCCTGTTGCCCAGGCTGGTCCTGAACTCTTGACCTCAGGTGATCCACCTTCCTCAGCCTCCCAAAATTCTAGGATTACAGGCATAAGCCACCACACCTAGCTCAGAATTTACATTTTGAGTTATTAATGTTAATTTATTTATGATTTTTTATACAGATGGAGGTCTTGCTATGTTGCCCAGGCTGGTCTCAAACTCCTGGCCTCAAGTGATCCTTCTACTTCATCCTCCTGAGTATCTGGGATTACAGGTGTGAGCCTAGCAGCTGTTTCTTTTTCTTTCTTTTTTATTTTTTTATTTATTAAAAAAAATTTTTTCTTTTTCTTTTTTTTTTTTAAGACGGGGTTTCACCATGTTGGTTAGGCTGGTCTTGAACTCCCGACCTCAGGTGATCCGCCCGCCTTGGCCTCCAAAGTGCTTGGATTACAGGCATGAGCCACCACGCCCGGCCCTTTCTTTTTTATTTTTTTTGAGACAGGGTCTCACTCTGTTGCCCAGGCTGGAGTACAGCGGTGTGATCTCTGCTGATGTCAATCTCTGCCTCCCATGCTCATGCAATCCTCCCATCTTAGCCTTTCCAGTACTGGCACCACAGGTGTGCACAGCCACACCTGGATGACTTTTTGTAGGGACAGTATCTTGCTAGATTGCCCAGGCTGGTCTTGAATTCCTGGGCTCCAGCAATCCTTCTGCTTCAGTCTTCCAAAATGTTGGGATTACAGATGTGAGCCATTGTGCCCAGCCCTGCCTAGCTTGTTTTAATAATTTGCCTGCTTCTTTGTTTTTAGGTGTCTGTTAGCACTTGTCAACCATGTATCTGCCCAGTAGAGGAATGCTTTAAGATATTCTGCTTTAACTCTGGACTCAAGATTTAAAAAAATCTTGTTAGATCTGAATATGCATTTGATGTGAAGACAGCCTACGTGAGAGGAGAGGGGACAGGTTTTTAGTTCTTGGATTTTATGATATCCTATTTTGGTTTCTCAGTATCCTCTGGCTCCCATTTCCTTTAGGAAATAAGAATGTCTTCACCGTTGGACCTTGTACATGGCCTATGTTACAACAGGAATGACATATGGTGATCAGAAGTAGCACTGTAAGTTGCTATAAACTACTGTATGTAATGAGAGTTTAAGACTTTTTGCTTAACAATTCTACATCTACATATAGAAATATGTGATTACATAAAGATATGTGTAAGAATGTTTTACGGTAGTATTGTTTGCTTTAGTAAAACATTGTTAACAACCTAACTGCTCATCAGTAGGGAATGGTTAAATATATCTTGTTGGTACTTACCATGCAGCCATTAAAAAAAATGAGATAGTTCCGTACATACCGATCCTAGTGATTAAACAAGCAAGCAGACTCTGGATCCACACTGCCCAGCTGAAGTCCCAGCTCCACCACTTACTTTCCAGTTTGTGGCACATTAGATGTGTTCCTCAACCATGCAGTGCCCTAAAAATCCCTATTTCATAAGATTGTTGTGGGGATTAGATGAATTCATCCAAGTAAAACACTAGAATGGTGCCTGGCACAATTAATATTAACCATTAGTATCATTACTGATATGAAAGCCATGAATACATTATTTGCTGAAAAGATAATGTTACATAATAGGGGAAGTAGAGTTCCATTTTTGTCAAAACAAAAATCTGTGTGCACACATTCACATGATTTGTACATGCAGAGAACCTGGAATTTCTACATGGGAGGAACTAAAGATTTGTTAACTAGTCTTGCCCGGAGGTTAAAACTGCCCAACAGGCTGGGTGCAGTGGCTCACACCTGCAATCCCAGCACTTTGGGAGGCTGAGGTAGGTGGATCATCTGAGGTCAGGAGTTCCAGACCAGCTTGGCTAACATGGTGAAACTCCGTCCGGTTCTACAAAAAACAAAAAAAAAACAAAAACAAAAACAAAAAAATTTAGCTGGGCATGGTGACACATGCTGTAATCTCAGTTACTTGGGAGGCTGAGGCAGGAGAATCACTTGAACTCAGGAGGCAGGGGTTGCAGTGAGCCAAGATTGTGCCATTGCACTCTAGACTGGGCAACAAGATCAAAACTCCGTCTCAAAAAAAAAAAAATTGCCTAACAAACTCGTTTTTTTCACTTAGATTCGGTATTTATCTGGGGTGGCTTTGGAAGGATCCATTTGAGATTATGGGAAGTCAAATTTCCCCAAACCAGTCTTTGGTGCAGCTACTTTCTATGGTCACAGAAATGTCAGGAAAGGTTGAATGTACCAAACTGTTAATGGGCATTATTTATGGGCATGAGTGTATTTATCGTCATGAGTGAGATGAGGGGGATGGTGGGTGTGGAGTTGGGGGAAATCTTTATACACTGCTGTGTTGTTTGTAAATAGTTCAGTGTGCATTTATTTTGGAGCAACATCAAATAAAAGGAGGGTACAAGAAAAAAGGGATTGGTTAATGTACTATGAAGTTACTAACAAAAGAGGGTGATGTGGTGTAGTGTTTTGAATTAACATGGAACAATGTGTTTGAGGGAATCATTGATCCAGAACATGGAGTTTTACTGTATGAAACCTGTCCCCATCAGAGCCATACAAAGGGTTCTATAAGTGTGTCCAGAGAAAAGGTCTTCTGCACACTTAACTCTAACTGTTAAGTCATAATTTCTCTGCAGAGTGGATGGTGGGGCTAGGAGGAAGGACTTTCACTTTTCATTTTATAATACTCCAAATCATTTATATTTTTTACAAAGATCATGTATAATTTCTATAATAATAAAGGAAATAAGAATGTCTTCACTGTTGTAGCTTGTACATGGCCTGTGTTACACAGGAATGACATATATTCCGTTTTCAAGACATTACTTAGGGATTTATAGATTTCTGCTTTTTTTTTTTTTTTTTTTTTTTGAGACAGTTTCGCTCTTGTTACCCAGGCTGGAGTGCAATGGCGCGATCTCGGCTCACTGCAACCTCCGCCTCCTGGGTTCAAGCAATTCTCCTGCCTCAGCCTCCCGAGTAGCTGGGACTACAGGCAGGTGCCACCATGCCCAGCTAATTTTTGTATTTTTAGTAGAGACGGACGGGGTTTCACCATGTTGACCAGGATGGTCTCGATCTCTTGACCTCGTGATCCACCCGCCTCGGCCTCCCAAAGTGCTGGGATTACAGGCGTGAGCCACCGCGCCCGGCCAGATTTCTGCTTTAAGGAATAAATGCAATTTCAATCCATTTAAGAGTCGATTTCTTCTTTTACCAAAAAAAAAAAAAAAAAAAAAAAAACCTGATCGTGTATCTAATTTGTTATGACAGTACCATAAAGTACAGCAATTATGCAACCCCTTAATTTGAATTTCATTTTGCAAGTGTACAAGACCTCACGGACAAAGGGAAGGCAGAAAGTTAAAATCAGCATATCTAAAATAAATCACTCTGGTTTCCAAAAAGACGTAGGGTATCTCAACAAAATCTTAGAACTCACATAGGCATAGATACTTCCCTGTAAACTTTAGGAATCTTGCTCATCTAACTTTTGCAGGGCTGAGTGAACCCCCTGCTCCGTCAGTCGTTTCGGGAGCACCAGCAACCTCCACGCCAGCACTGGACTGTAGGGGCCCACTGCGGTGCAGGGGCTCGCCTGGGACTGAGTCAGCGCCGGGCCCGAGAAGTTCGGCGGGAGGCGCAGGGCGGGGCTTCCTCCCGCCGACTCCTAGCCGGGCTCTACTTTTCCGAGTCCACGTCTCTTCCTTTGGACAGGCGTGCTTCCCCAGGTCGGGCCCAGCCAGCGTGACAGCCGCAGACCTCGGAAAAGAGTGCTCCGGCGCCGCCTCGAGGACTTCCCCTAGCCGCCAGGGCAGCCCCGGCCCGCTCGGCCCAGCCCCTCACGGACTGAGACTCCCTGGGCCCGGCCCGCCGAACGCCTCGCTCCACAGCCCTCACCGCGCGGCGCCGAACGCAGCGTCCGCGGCATGGAGACCGGCTCCGACTCAGGTCAGAGGCCCGCGCCAGGCTGGCTCCGCGCGCGCAGCGGGGCAGTTAGGCCGGGCCGCCAGCGCAGGCCGCCGCGTGCCGGGTCCGCGCGGGGAGCGCACGCGGGGCGGGCGGCGACAGGTGGGCAGGACGAGCCGCGAGCGAGGGCGGGCGGGCGCGCAAGGGACCCGGCGGGGGGGCCGCTGGGAGGATGGCTCAGCTCTTTCTAAATATAAAACCGGCGTGAGCTGGGCGAGCGCCGCGCGGAGTCGCAGAGCCGCCGCGCGGGCCTGGCGCACGGGGATTCGGCCGCACAGCGGCGGCGGCGGCAGCGGCTCCGCAGAGGCGCGAGGCTGCGGGAGTGCCCGAGTCGCGAGCTCGCGGGGGCAGCGAAGAGCGACGCTTGCAACGTGGAGAACGCAGGCGGCGGCGGCGGGCGGGCTTCGGGGCGCAGCGAGGTCCACGCCGAGTGACCGGAGGCGGCTCCCGGCCTCTGCCGCACCGCGAGCCCCCCGGCCGCACCCTCCCCCGCCAGCTCCTCCCTCGCTCCCTCCCCGGCGCAACATGGCTGCGGCCGCCGCCTCCGCCTCCCAGGATGAGCTGAGTAAGTGCTGCGGCCGAGCCTGCGGCCGCGAGCCGCAACAGGAGCCGCGCGGGACCGGGGGGCGCCGGCCGGGGCTGGGCAGGAGGGCTGGGGCGCCAGGCCCGGTGGGCGGGCGGCAGCCGCGGAGTGCGGGGAGCTGAGGCGCCCGGGCCTGGCGGGCGGGGCGCGGGCCGTCGCCGCTGGCGTTTGTAGGCCTCAGGTTTGCACCGTCACGTTGCGAAATTGAAACCGGAGCCCCAGGCGGAGCCACCTCTGCCCGCGATCTGCCCTGGCCGGGGGTGGGGGAACCCAGCCCCCTGCCCGCCGAGCCTTGGCTGGCAGGAGGGCCGGAGCCCCGGGTGACGGGCAGTGTCCGCCTGTCCCCTCTGACCCCGCCGTGGCCTCGGGTCCCGGACGGTTGGGCGAGTTCTAGAAATGTAGCTCTCGGTGAGGGGGAGAAGGTGCCTTTCTGTGACACTCTAGAATATCAGCCGAAAGGTCACGAATAGGCGGTGACCCTCAGGTGGAGTAGGGAGGGCGGGAGGGCGGAGAGGGTCGCCGGACGAACCGCTGGAGAAACCGCGGGGTGACAGCGCTTTCAGAAAGGAGAGTCAGTGCCCCCTCGACCGTACGCGGTGCAGCCTTCCCGGGGACGGCGGTCCCTGTCCGGGGAGAGCGGTGGTCACCCTGAATCCCAGGCCGCCCCGCCTGCCGCCGGGGTTCGCCTCGATGCTTTGTGGGAAGTGTAGTCCCGGGGCGCCGCGGGCCCACGCTGGGGTCATAGATATCGAATGTTCATAGGACATAGGACTTGTGAGATAATTTCTGATGGCGTTTTGGGTGTTTATTTTCCGAGGGTTTTCTTTCTTCCTTTTACTTATTATTTGTCAGTGCTGCCCTTCAGTTTATGGCAAAAACAAGAAAGGTGTTATTTGGAGATGTTGTGGGTTTTAAATGGAATAAAGCATGGATACGGTGTTGCAAGCTTTATGAAGCTTATGTTGTTAAAGCCGCTTGTGAATTTACATATGAAAGTAGTTATACACGTAATTTATGTTTCTTTGGTGCTTGTCAGTTTAAAGCTACTTTTATATACGTGATCTCACTTTTGCCCTCATAGAAACCTTGTGAGGCAGATGGGTAGGAATTATCCTTGTTTTAAAGGGGAGGCAGGTTTGGGGAGATTAGGTTCCTTGCTGCTTTGACACAGAACTGGTGGAGCAGGAGTACTGTTTGCTCTTTTTGAAGCTGAAGTAAACACTTGGTGTGATCCTGAGCAGACTGGAGAGTCGGAGAAGGCAAGGTCTCATGGTGCGATTAGAGACAGAAGTGGGCTGAATAGATTGCTCCTCTGACAGTTCTACGTGGAAGCACCACCAGGCCTTCTGAGATCAGTTCCGTGTTTTGTTTTTAATTGTGATAAAAATACACATATCATAAAATTTACCGTCTTAACCGTTTTCAAGTGTGCAGTTCAGTTGGATTGAGTACATTCTCACTGTGGTGTAATCATCACCACCGTCCATGTCTAGAACTCTTCATCTTGCAAAACTGAAACTTGATACCCATTAAACAACAAATCCCTATTCCCTCCTCCCTTTCAGCCCTTGGCGACCATCATTGTACCTTCTGTCCCTGTGATTTTGAGTATGTTTGTACCTCATGTAAATGGAATCATATAGAATTTGTGACTGGTTTTATTTTCATTTAGCATAATGTTCTCAAGGTTCATCCATGTTGTTGCATGTGTCAGAATTTCTTTTCCTTTTAAAGGTTGAATGATACTCCCTTGTGTGTATATACCACATTTTCTTGTCCATTTAATCTGTCTATAGACGCTTGGGTTGCTTCCACATTGTAGCTGTTGGGAATAACGCTGCTGTGAAAATGGCTGTACAAATATCTACTTGCTTTCAGTTCTTTTGGGTACATACCTGGAAATGTCATTGCTGGATCATGTGATAATTCTAGTTTTAAGTTTTTAAGGAACCAGTGGACTGTTTTCAACAGTGGTTGTACCATTTTACATTCCCATCAACAATACACAGGGTTCTAATTTCTGTACATCTTGGCCAGCACTTATCTGTATTCTCAGAAGTAACCATCCTGATGGGTGTGAGGTGTCTGATTATTTTTTTTTCAGTTGTTACGCTGTATGACATCTGAGTTCCTGTTGTAGCACCAAACACATTCAAATCTGAATTGCTAGCAGGAATAGGGAACAAAACTAGAGGAAGAATTGGGCATTCTGAAGTGGCTGAAGTATTTGTGTCTATGAAGTGTGCTTCCATACATTCAGGTACTGGTTAAGATGCTGATAGTTAAGGGATTTCCTGGCTCTAGTAGCTAATGGAAAGTTAGGAACAAATAATTCCAATCCTTGCCTTCCCCTTGCTTTGTTCAGTTAAATTTGTCAGTCATTAGCCACACATAGATAACTGTTGACTTGGTTTCTGTATTTCTTTTTTTTTTTTGAGACAGAGTCTCACTCAGTTGCCCAGGCTGGAGTGCAGTGACGTGATCTTGGCTCACCGCAACCTCCGCCTCTTGGGTTCAGGCAGTTCTCTGCCTCAGCCTCCTGAGTAGCTGGGATTACAGGTGCCTACCATCACGCCTGGCTAATTTTTTGTATTTTGTAGAGACAGGGTTTCACCATCTTGGCCAGGCTGGTCTTAAACTCCTGACCTCTTGATCCACCCGCCTCGGTCTCCCAACGTGCTGAGATTACAGGCATGAGCCACCATACCCAGTTGGTTTCCTTATTTCTTAGGAGAGATTGAATACTTGGCAGATGATAACTTAGAATAATTTAACTTGAATGCTTATACATGTACACTGGTTAAGAAGTTTCATATAAACCACTTTTAGTTTTAGAATGGCTATAATAAAATAGGAGATGGCTGATAAAATGTGCTTTTGGCTGGGTACGGTGGCTCACACCTGTAATCCCAGCACTTCGGGAGGTCGAGGCAGGTGAATCACCTGAGGTCAGGAGTTTGAGACCAGCTTGGCCAACATGGTGAAATCCCATCTCTACTAAAAATACAAAAATTAGCCATGTGTGGTGGCTTGTGCCTGTAGTTCTAGCTACTCAGTGGGCTGAGGCAGGAGAATCACTTGAATCTGGGAGGTGGAGGTTCTGGTGAGCCGAGATCGTACCACCCCAGCCTGAGCAACAGAGCTAGACTCTGTCTCAAAAAAAAAAAAAAGTGCTTTTAAGAATTCCACCAAAAAAAAAAAAAAAATGAGCAAATTATCCAAATATTTTCTATTATTTATGACTAGTAGATGATAATAAAAGCAAACTACTTTAACTGGCATGGTGGTGGGCACCTGTAATCCCAGCTACTCGGGAGGCTGAGGTAGGAGAATCACTTGAACCCAGAAAGTGGAGGTTGCAGTGAGCCGAGATCATGCCACTGCACTCCAGCCTGGGCGACAGCGAGACTCTGTCTCGAAAAAAAAGCAAACTACTAGATGCCAGCATTGTTTTCCACCAACATTTTATTGTAAAAAATCTTCAAACACACAGAAAAGTTGAAAGTGAACATTCATGTGCCCACCACCTCGATTCTACTGTTGATAGTTGAATAACTTCATAATATTTACTGTAATAGCAAACTTTATCATTTGTTCATCTCTCATCTATTGACTTTTAAAAATTGTTAAACATTTTTAGTTTTACTTTTTTTTTGAGACAGGGTCTCGCTGTGTCACCCAGGCTGGAGTGTGATCTCGGCTCACTGCAACCTCCGCCTCCCCGCTTCAAGCAATTCTCTTGCCTCAGCCTCTTGAGTAGCTGGGACTACAGGCACATGCCACCATGCCTGGCTAATTTTTGTATTTTAAATAGAGACTGGGTTTCACCATGTTGGTCAGGCTGGTCTCGAATCCCTGACCTCAGGTGATCTGCCTGCCTTGACCTCCCAGAGTGCCGGCATTACAGGCAGCTGCCATACCTGGCCCCTAGTTTTACTTTATTTTTTAAAAAATTGGGCCAGGTGTGGTGGCTTACTCCTGTAATCCCAGCACTTTGGGAGGCCGAGGCAGGCAGATCACGAGGTCAAGAGTTCAAGACCAGCTTGGCCAACATGGTGAAACCCTGTCTCAACTAAAAATACAAAAATCAGCTGGTGTGGTGGCATGCGCCTGTAGTCCCAGCTACTTGGGAGGCTGAGCCGGGAGAATCGCTTGAACCCGGGAGGCGGAGGTTGCAGTGAGCTGAGATAGTGCCACTGCACTCCAGCGTGGGTGACAGAGTGGGACTCTGTGTCAAAAAAAAAAAAAAAAAAAAAAAAGTGGTAAAATACACATAACATGAAATTTACCACCTTAACAATTTTTAAGTGTACAGTGGTATTAAGTACTTACTACTCCATCTTTTTTTATGCATTTCAAAGTAAATTGGTGACATCAACACATCTTCCCCCTAAGTATTTCAGTACCAGCATTGTTTTACATGCTTTGTATGTATTATTCCTCAGAATAATCCTGAAAGTTAGGTAATATTATTATTGCTGCCTTATGGAATGAGAAACAGGGTTCTTAGGTCTCCTGGGTCCTGCAGCTGGAAGGTAGTCCTGGTGTCCTCAGCCTTTAGTATACAACCAACTGGGAGGCCATCTTACCTCTGTGCACCATAGAGTGTGCATGCTGACGAACAGTTCAAATCGGATGCATTGCCAGATTCTCAGCTAGACGTTACCTTAACCTAACCATTTCACTGCAGTTGGGTACAAAAGAGACACCAAAGCCCACCAAATGAATTATAATACTATTGAGAAAGAGGAAGAATATGTGTAAACAGATAAGTAAGGACCAAAATGTATAACTGTATGATATGGATAATACTAAAGTAATATTTTCTGTGATTCCCAGGTCTGTTATTTTGAGATGTGTGGCTGGTAAAACTGCATTTCTATAGATTTCAAATAAACATTTTCCTCTTTGCACTTAGAAGTAATTTATGTTATATCAATTTAAGTGAAATCTGCAACTTTCAGTTATATCTGCTACCATACTTTGTAGGAGAAGCAAAATTGACTGTTAGGATTCTTTTTTATTTATTTTATTTTATTTTATTTTATTCATTCATTCATTTATTTTGAGATGGAGTCTCACTCTGTTGCCCAAGCTGGAGTGCAGTTGTGTGATCTTGGCTCACTGCAACCTCTGCCTCCTGGGTTTAAGCGATTGTCCTGCCTCAGCCTCCCAAGTAGCTGGGATTACAGTTGCACCTCCACACCCAGCTAATTTTTGTATTTTTAGTAGAGATGGGATTTTACCATGTTGGCCAGACTGGTCTTGAACTCCTTACCTAGTGATCCTTCCAGCTTGGCCTCCCAAAGTGCTGGATTACAGCAGTGAGCCACCTCACCTGGCCTACTTAGTTTTTGAATAATATCATTGAGCATGCACGTTGCCAAAAGCCTGGATGCAATGACTCAAGTTTGTAATTCCAGCACTTCGGGAGGTCGAAGCGGGCAAATTGCTTGAGTCCAGGAGTTTGAGACCAGCCTGGACAACGTGACGAAACCCCGTTTCTACAAAAAATACAAAAATTAGCTGGGTGTGGTGGCACCAGCCTGTAGTCCCAGCTACTCAGGAGGCTGAAGTGGGGGGTTGGCTTGTGCCCAGGAAGTCAAGACTGCAGTAAGCCGAGATCACACAACTGCACTCTAGCCTGTGTGACAAAGTGAGACCTTGTTTCAAAGAAAAAAAGGTTGCTAAAAATAGGCAGGTTAATTTTGGGTTGAGACTTGTTAGCATTTGTTATCCTTTCACAAACCCAAACCTCATGTTTGAGTCAGTGATTATAAGAGAATAATTAATAGTAAAACTGTTTATTTATTATGTATTTACCATGTGTTCTAATTGTTTTGCATGTATCAACCAACTGAATCCTCAAAACAACTCTGTGAGTTTGGTCCTATTATTGTTTCAGGGGTAGAGCTATCCTCATTAGACAGTTAGGGCTTGAACTCACATTCTTTGATTCCAAAATCTATGTTAATTCTGCCCTACTACTACTGTATTATTCCTGCATGGGAGAATATAGAGTTCATAACAAGATCAAGATGGCTTTTTTTTTTTTTTTTTTTATGTCTAACTAGTATCCAGAAAGAACCTTCTGTAGTGTATAAAATATGGCAATTGGGGCCAGGCACGGCGGCTCACACTTGTAATCACAGCACTTTGGAAGGCCAAGGCTGGTCGATAACTTGAGATCAGGTGTTCAAGACTAGCCTGGCCAACATGGTGAAACCCTGTCTCTACTAAAAATACAAAAAAATTAGCCAGGTGTTGTGACGTGGGCCTGTAGTCCCAGCTTCTTGGGAGGCTGAGGTGGGAGAATTGCTTGAACTTGGGAGCAGGAGGTTGCAGTGAGCTGAGAATGTGCCACTGCACTCCAGCCTGTGTGACAGAGCTAGACTCCTCAAAAAAGAAAAAAGAAGAAGTGGCAATATTCTGTTTGTTGAACAGAATGTAGTAGATTTTTGGGTAAATTGCCAAAAAGAAAACCATTAGTTTTGACTGTTAAAGGCAGTTCTGAAATCTAGTTTGTAAATTAGTTAAGCTCAGAGCTGTAGCTTTCTTTCCATATGCTTAGAGTGATTATAACTATTGCAAATGAAGTGAAATTCAATGCAAGACATGTGGCTAGTTATTCTGCTAATATTATCTTCTGCCACTTTATGGAAAAGTTGACATTATAGTTAATATTTCAGCAGTGAGTTGAGAGATTTCTGACAGGGAAAGAAGCATTTGAGACTTTTCACCTGGTCAGCTGTTTAGTGGTTTCGTATATTGGGCTTTATAATTATAATTATAAGGCATCCTTAGAATCTGATCTTCATTGGGATAAAGGCAACTCATGAAGAGCAACTGCGTGTAATCTTAAATCATGTACTATTCAATTTGACTATTTGACCTAGCCATGGGAAACTTCAATTGCAGAAGTTGGCCAGATAATCAGCATGTCAGGTTTCTTCTGAGAGAGCCTCTGCTAGTGCCGGGAATCCTAGTGGCTCTTTTAGAGGATAAGACATGGGAAGCTGTGTGCTGAACATGATTCTGTGACCATACTGAAATAGCTCCTAAGAGTTAATTGTTTAGGCTGGGCGTGGTGACTCATGTCTGTAATCCCAGCACTTTGGGAGGCTGAAGTGGGTGGATCACGAGGTTAGGAGTTCAAGACCAGCCTGGCCAAGATGATAAAACCCCATCTCTACTAAAAATTACAAAAAAATTAGCTGGGTGTGGTGGCAGGTGCCTGTAACCCCAGCTACTTAGGAGTCTGAGGCAGGAGAATCGTGTGAACCTGGAAGGCAGAGGTTGCAGGGAGCCGACATCACACCCCTGCACTCCAGCCTGGGCAACAGAGTGAGACGCTGTTTCAAAAAAAAAAAAGTTAATTGCTTAAATGACCAGAATACAGGTTTCGGAGCTGATCTTTGTAGAAAGGCCAAGGCAAGCCTGTATTATTTAAATTTTGGTTACTTAACCAAATAGAAAAGTTAAAATGGAAAACAGCATCGGATATTTCTGTTTTTTATTAATTTCTGTTCTAATTTTTTTACTTCTACTGCATTGTTTGTTTGTTTGTTTGTTTTAAACAGTCTCTGTCACCCAGGCTGGAGTGCAGTGGCACACTTGGCTCATTGCAACCTCTGCCTCCCAGGTTCAGGTGATTCTCCGACCTCAGCCTCCTGAGTAGCTGGTACTACAGGTGTGTGCCACCACAACTGGCTAATTTTTGTATTTTTAGTAGAGACGGGGTTTCACCATGGTTGCCCAGGCTTGTCTTGAACTCCTGATCTCGAGTGATCCGTTAGCTTCGGCCTCCCAAAGTGCTAGGATTACCTGCTTGAGCCACTCTGCCCGGCCTACCACATTTGTTTTGAATTATGCTTTCAGTAAACCATAATATTTAATAAAGGCCAGTGTGAGTGACAATAGTTGGCACTGGAGCCATTGACCTTGTTCAGAAGATAGATGTTAAAATTGAAGGCACTGCCAGTGTTCACAGATGGTTTGATCCCTGTTGCTGAGCTCTTGTTTCAGGCCTGGCCTTGATGCTTCCCGTGTTATATGGCTTGTTTTGCCCACATAATTTTTTCAATTCAATAAGCAGACTTTTAAAATTGAGTAAATAATGTATGGCTCTGTTGTCAGAGGGCTTATAATTCAGTGCAGAGAGAGATTTATATGCAAATATAAATAACGTATACAAAGCATGATAAGTAAACTGCCTAACGCCATTCTTCGGAAACCTCAAGAAATGAAAATGGAGGCCGGGCGCGGTGGCTCACGCCTGTAATCCCAGCACTTTGGGAGGCCGAGGCGGGTGGATCACGAGGTCAAGAGATCGAGACCATCCTGGTCAACATGGTGAAACCCCGTCTCTACTAAAAATACAAAAATTAGTTGGGCATGGTGGCACGTGCCTGTAGTCCCAGCTACTCGGGAGGCTGAGGCAGGAGAATTGCT